>JAQFXV010000134.1:0-34372 GCA_034694065.1 Camisia spinifer
TATTTCCAGAAATCTTAGGGGGGGTCCGGTTTTTCGACTTCAAAGCTAGGGTCTAAAACCCCATCCAACCTCTCTCTCTCTCTCTCTCTCTCTCTCTTGCTTATCTATGATTTCATCCAATAAACATTCAAAATATTCTTTTTCATTAAAATAAAGTATCAATATAAAAAACATATTTTAATTATTTAAAAAAATTTAATAACTTTCAGAATTAAATAAATTAATAATTTTTATTGCAAACATCTTTTTCAATTCATTCGTGAGTGAAAGCTTTTTCACTCTTTATTCTTGTATTTTGTTGCAAATAGTTTGGATTTTATTTGAACGAAATATTGAAACTCTTTTCATCCACTGATTTTGTTCAACTCAATTGGGTTTTTAGTTGTTGGTAATTATTTGGCAATAGTTATGAGACCTTCAGAATTATTTCAATTCATTACACGGTTTTATGCATAAAAATTGAAATCAGTTGATTTTTAGACCTTAAAAAAGAAAAGAAAAATTAATTAAATTTGAATCCGCCATTTGTTTTTGGGGAATGTTTTGATGAACCTATCATTTTATACATTAATATAATCTTGTACTCTTATCTAAATTGAATTTCAAACAATTTAATTCGTTGGCATTACAAAAAAGAACAAATAAGAGGGGAAATGAAAATTAAATAATGAAATGTCAGACATATCCAAGCATTCAACGAATTTAAACATTAAACATGCAATTTTATGATTGCTAAATACAGAGGCAAATAACATCATTTAACTTAATAGCATAAAAATAGCGATTCGTCTTTACGAACGTCATAGCTATGATCACGATTTTTGATTATATAAATGAGTTTAATTAAAATTATATTTCATTTTACGGACTTCAATACATTAGCGTATCATTATTTTCTCCGATTCACTGACAGAATTATTTGCTTCAAGGACTCAATGCTTTTAAGTAATAAGTGGGGGGAGAGAGAGATCAGAGAGAAATTTTCATTACATTCAAGCTGATAATGAAGTAACTAATTTTGAATGCGAAAGTAGTTTCTCGAAAAGAGCCCCGCATTAATTTTTTTTTATACATTCAGCGATAAATGTTTATTCATAAATCAAGAACTGAATTTTAATGTAATATATATACGATATTTTGCATGAAAACCTTGATAAGAGAAATGCGGTCGAGATTTCGCATTGCATTTACGCATTTTAATTTCATTACTTTCATGACCACACATTAACAAGTTTTTGCTTTTTTAGGTATTGCTATCTTAAAGTTTATGTAAGTGTTCTTATGTAATAACATTGTGCAAGTTTATAAAACTCTGTTAAAAACTTTTATTCTCTTTTTATTCATCAATTGATTTTTTTAAAAGTGTTTAATCAGAGGATACTCTTGTTTTTAAGCAAATTTATTCGAGTTTTACTAATAACTTATGTTTTTTAATTTAGAATATTATAAACTTATTCTGTTATGCATCAAAAACAGTAAAAATCAGCCTTTGAACAAGTGTTTTAGTAATATTTCACAATCATTTATATTGAATACTTATTATTAAAATACTATTTGAATGTATGGAAGCATTTTTCATTTTGGTTTTACTCAAAATTTATTTTCAAGTGAAGAATATTTTTGAGAAAATAAATAAATTTAATTCTAAAGGTAAATAATAAACGCGAAAATTGTGTATTTTAGGCTAGTTTTGTAGGTCTTTCAATGAGACATTATTATGGGTTTAGCAATAGTTTAATGTGGCGCCCGTTCGCCTTCAGGCAAATTTCCTACTTATTGATGATGCGATCCATTTGCATATCTGGATCCCTAAACTAGCACTTTATTTGTTATTTGACTAAAAGAATCTTTGGCTTCAATTTTTAAGATGTTAATAATTTTATGTTTAGTTGTTTATGTATTCAACCAATGATGGGATGACTAACATTTTTCTTGTATTTATTGCAGGAATTCATTGTTCTCAATGCTGAAGTCTGTCTCCAAATTACAGGTAATTATTTATTAGTTAAGCAATCAATTCGAATATTGCATGTTTTCATTATATTGTTTTTCAAAATTTTCATTTCAACTTTTTTCTATCAATTGAATTCGTAAAGTTGTTCTTTAAATTTATGTAATTCTTCAATAAATAATTCCTAAGTTAATGCGTTTCCATTAAATTTATAAGATTAGCTCAAATGCTATCATCGTGAGAATATTACCGAAAATATATATATTTTGCATAATATCAATTTGCTTAAAAACAATTTTAAATTCAGGGGAATTCAATTATGCCGAGAGCTATATTATCCCAAATAAATTATATATAAACTAGAATATTAGTTCTTAATTAGTTTAATTCGTAGTAAATTCAATAAGCGAACAAGTTTTAAAACAGGTTCATTAGAAATTCAGCTCAAATTTTAAAACAAGATACTTTCTCTTCATTAAAATAATTTACATGATTTTAAAAACTAGTTTTTGTTGAAAAATATTTTTGTGTTGAATTCAGAATAACTAATTATTATTTCTTAATATGTCTTCGATTTGAAACTCGCTCATTATTTTGTTATTTTTGGAATTTTATTCAAAAAACATAATTTTGTCCTAGACTTAGTTCATTTAGAGCAATGACAGAGTTCAAAGCTGTTCAACTACCAAAATAGTATAATGTTGAGCTTCTAGAGTTCATTATTATTATTACCCAATAGCTTATGCCAAATATTATTCCCAATATTATGAATTTCTAAACTGTTCAAAATTTCTTTGCGGTATTCTATGTGAAGGTTCGGTTCGAAGTTAAATGTTTACGAAAATAGAAGTCGACTTGTAATACAAATCATCACACATAGGGTGTGAAACTTTTAAAAATTGTTTTGTTGTGTTAGCCATCAGTTAAGTACAAATTGGATTTCATATGAATAACTGTTGAAAATATGTCAAATTTATTCATTTGTCTATTCAAATCAAGGCCGAAGATTAGGAACCCCTTAAAATCGAAATTATTCTTCGAGAAAATTAAACTTAACTTAGTATAAAATAGGCTTTTTGTCACTCGTGTCAGAATCTTTTATGCATAGATTCAATGTCTACAACTTTTTAAACAAAATAAAAGGAAAATTTGAACAGTTTTATACTATTTATATTCATAATTAAGATTTTTTCTAATTTATTGAAATTTCAAGTCATAACCATTGATGATTATATAATTTTTATGAATAAGATAACTTTTTGTGAATATTTTCGAATCAGTGAAACTGATAACAAAACATAAATTTTAATGAGTCTCGAAATGTAGGCTTTTGAATATGACTTAAAATATAATTTTTTTTATTTGAAGTAATTTTCATTGTGAATGTTTTTATATTTTTTTCTCTTCATTCACTCCAATTTGCAAATGTTTCCATAGATAGAGAGGAAATGCATCACTATTTACACCCTCCGAACGCGTTATATTGAAATTGTTTCGCCAAAAGTCCCAAAAGTGGTCATTTTCTTGTCTGGCTTTCAAAATCTTTTATGATGTATGAGATATATTGGATGTATAGTAAAAAAAATCTATTATTTTGCAAATGCTTTGTTGCGTTTAAGGGCGCTTTTAAGTTGACTTTTATTATTCTGTTATTGCCTGAAAGCAACTGTTATTATTAATAATGAGATTGAAAGTTAGGGGCGATTCACTTTCTAACTATCAGAAAGAAGTCTTTGGTGGTACAGACACTCGTGCTGAGAATCACCTCTACTTGTTTAGAGTTGTAGTGTTCTTGTTGTGGTTGTTGTTGTTGTTGTTGTTGATAGCGAACCAAAAACCACTTCTTCTCTCTTTTTATGCCACACAACCGGAAAAGGGTTGGTTTTGCGCTCATTTGTATGCGACTCACAATTCATAAATACATTTTTGTGATGTTTAACAAAACTGCAATTCATTCTCACTTCACATTTTGCATTGTCTCGTAATAATGAAAAATGTTGACGTGAATAGTAAATAGATGCTGTTTTGAATAAGTTCATACCATTTACTTGATTTCGCATTTCGTTTAAGTTCGTTTCGTGCGTACACTCATTATTAGGCAATAAATTTCAATGCACTCAAAATTCACAAAAAAGAGCCTCAATCCAAACGCAATTCAAATGACTCAAACATGTAAAGGACGCAAATAACTCGACTTTGAAGGCGGTATTTTTTACTTAAAATATCGATTAAAGAGTTTTTATAGTTTTTGGCCGCAAAAATTGGCCGAATTTTGACACTTGAAAAAACTATATGCCGACTATTTAATACTTTTTCGTTTCTGATAATACATTAATCAATTGAATTTATGTTTAAGTTAAGGCAAAAATTAATTTGACTAATATATGACTTTTTGGTTAAATATCTTCAAAGATCATTGGATTAAAATTTAAGATTTCGATTGATTTACATTTTTGTCAAAAGTTTGATTTATGGTTAAACTTGATTTTCATCTTTGGAGTTCAATAAAATTATTAGACAGTAAATTGTTTAAATATTCAATTTTAAGATATTCTGTCATTTGAAGTAAAGTATTTGAATCTTTAATATAATAATTTTTACTCAGGATTTAAATAGGAATTTCCGATTTATAATTTATAAGCTTTCTCTTATTTTAATAAACTCTTTAATCTTCATTAGGAAATCAGTTAGAAATAACTTATTCTTAACAGATATATTGAGCTTTTCATTTGATTTTAACTTCCAAAATATGAGAAAATTAACTAAACTTTATGAATCTGAATAACAGAATCATTTGAATTCGTAAATCAAAAATTATTATCAAATTCTAATTTCTTTTATGTAATTTTTAGAAACAACTCATTAAGCAATCAATTCATTAAAATATATGTAAAAATAAATGATAATTAGTGGTTAAGTTCTTCTCATAAATAATAGGTTAATTGATTGTCTAAAAACTTGCATTTTTATAATAGATATTTTTTTGATGTAAATCAGACAAAACATTTAAAATAATAACTTTAATGATTTGCTCATTTTAAAAGTATAATAAAAGTCATTTATTATAAAATATAATTCTATTTTAGAGTGTGGGAGGATTTGAAATATAATATAATTCAATTTATCCCCTTTTTGATTATTGCCTATTTTTATATATGTGTGAGATTTTACACAATATACACATTTGTCATTTTGGGAGTTTATTGAACTTGAGTTGCGTTACTTAATAAAAAATCGCTCAAAATAAGTCATAATTCATAAAAAAAAATACGATCTTATGAAGTTTGCTTTATGATTAGCTTAGGATTGAGTGAAATATTGCAAATTATGCATCTGTACTCTTCTCAGTACAGACCAGCACTTCTTTTTCTCTCCCTTCAGATGAGAATTTAATCGATAGCTGATTATTAGTGTTGAGAATGCACGACACAAAAAGTGCTAATTTGTAAATTGCTGGCAGCAATTCAGTTGATTCTCTCTTTATATATTAAAAGATGTCTGATCTTTCATAGAATGGGTGTCACACCTTCTCTACTCTTCTTTCTATGGCATCATTTCGTGCCACCTTATGATTGAGATATAGATCCTTTTTTAATATCTAACAACTGGTAAACCAAAAACTGTTGCTATCAAAAAACCTCATCCATTAAGTTAACATTTAAAGCGTTGAGGTTTTGCTTCTTCTTCTTTTTGCTTTGCGGTTATTGGCACTAATCTTATGTAATATAGAAGTCAAGGCTAAGTAATTGGTGACGTAGCCATCAAATAGATTATGGTGTAGTCACCCAATACTCATATCGAATTACATAACTGTTCTCTTATTAAAAACTTGATTCTATCAATATTTTAATGACTATTCATTATTGAGTTAAACTTTAGCACTATCCCTAACTCAGCCCTTACTATATAAGTTATTTATAAATGTATTTATTAGTCGTTTTAAACTTTGTTTCTCTCGATTTTTTGAGCTTATGTTTGTATGAAATTTAAGAAAATCAAGAAAAATAGATTTCATTACCAAAAAGTTTATTTTATTTCTCTTAAATTCGTGTGGATTCTGAGCTTATTGTTTTGTATTCAAATGATTTGCACTCAAAATTATTTAAATAACTTTCAATAGTTATACAATATTATAATATTATTCATTAGCTATGACTTAACTTTTATTTTTGCTAAAAATTAATTATCTCTTGAAAATACTATGACTTGTGGTTTCTAATAAATCTCAAGCACAATACTGTTCGTGAATTAACAAAATTCATGTAATTTTATAGTTAATTTATTTGAATTTTATTATTAAAAGGAAATCCGCCAATTGATATGTACATATTTATACAAATTTATTTTCTCGCGCCCATCCTTTTAGAATATTTTAAAATAAGGCAATAAATAATTATTATAATAAACTAATGCTATTGCACTTATTTTATAATTTTTCTCTTATAGTAAAATTGTTTGATTATGTAGTTATAAAATCTAACCAATAAATAATAGTTCATATGAGTATTTATGCTCTGAATGATTACTTTAAGTGCATTAAAATGAGCAAAAGATCGAACGACCTATTAATTAGTGAACAAATTGTTGATTGATTTTCTAGATTTTGTTTCTCAACAATGATATCGAATTTTAAGGAATAGTTCGCTTTTAACAACGAAAAAATTATTGATGAAGACTATTATAGCCGTCAAACATTAGCGCTGAGCCATTCGTCATCATCGCTTATTGTTATTATTGAACGTATAGAGCAATGTATTATATTTTATTGCGGATCTCCACCAAAATATAATCTTCTTTGAGGTAATTTACTTCTCATCCAATCGGTGTTATTCAGCGATTAGTGACTGCACTGATTGCCGCAACCAATTCTTCAAAATTGAACATTAGGTTAAGACAGGGCTAACAGGCTCTCTGTTATTGTATTTGAATGCTATATTTTATGAATACAAAAATGGAAATTTTCGCTTCGATGAGCTTTTCGTTATTTCCACTTTTTTCTCCATTTCCATCGCTTTTTGGCTGTTACTAATTTGCGTCTTATTTGTGTGCATTAGTTATTTACTGGCGAAAAATGAAAATTAGTGTTCATTCGGTGGCCAATATTCGTATTATTATTATTATTATTTTCATTTCATATTTTGTTGATTAAAATTATTTGATTATTTAGATTGAATCAGACCTTAAAATGGGTACGATTTATGATTTAATGCTTTTAAATGTAATAACGTTTCGATTAAATTATTGTTCAGTAATAATTGCAATCAATCGATTCGTCTGAAAGTTAATGTTTTTCAAAACATAACTACTTTTCAACAGTAAAATTTAGGAAAGCTTTACTTAAATTCTTGATAATTTTAGAAAAGTTTGTAACATATTTTCCATAAATAATAAAGAATCGGCAAAATAGGAGATATTCTTATTCTTTTTGGGAGGTATGACTCGTTTTTCTTTCTATTCTTTATTCAGAGAAGTGATTACTCTTTATTGAATGGTCTGATTTTAGAGTTGTATTTTTGCATTTTTTGGTCAATTTTTTCTTTTACAATTTCTATTGTGATGCATCTCAATGAGTAGAAACGACATATTGCATATGGGGTGAGAATTATTATTTTTATTTCTTCTTCTTTTTCAATAAAGAATCGATCAAAAAATGGTTAAATAATTGCAATGCATCGCCGCATGAAATTAGTTCATATTTCAAAGGAAACTTTTTCCGAATGTTCAATATATAAAGTTATGCATTATGTGAAGCCTGATGGGATGCATCGAAATTCGCATTCACTTAATACAATTGTACGATAGTATTAGACTTGCTTTTTAGATGACTTGATTTTACTTTTTTATGCCATCTTCTGTTTAACAATCTATAGATAATTTCATATGAATTCTTTCATAATCATCCCATAAAAGCAACACTTGATTTTTGAACTTAATGGTGAATCGTTTTGACTTCCGTTTGCTTTTAAAGTTACTTTTTTGAATATATGCCTTCTCTTAGATTGAATTTTTCGTTAAAATCATACACTGGAACAGAAAATCTAAAAGTAGTGGTTCGCACATAACTTTAGATTTGGCATTAAATTATTTATATAATATGTATTAGTTCTCTTCCATTAAGTTTTTCAATCAAAATCATGAGACATTTGATTTTTTACTGTCGGAGTTTTAACATTTCTCATCAATACTTGTTAATAAAATTCGAATAATTTATCATTAATTATGAATTATTTTTGATTAAGGATTAATATTTAATATTTTTTTCATTGAAATTTATCTCAAAATATTGAATTATTAAATGATATAACAATTACCGAATTGTCAATGAAAAGTGTGATTCACTATTTATCTGTCCATAAATAGTTTGGAGGCTTTAACTTTTACTTTCAAAAAAGTTTTTGGAAAAATCCCATTTAGAATACTTTTATAGAAAGCGTTCGATAAATATTTAAATAGAGTCCTGAATGTGGTCTCATGTTTATAGATTCATAAATTCACTAAAAATAATAATAATAATTGGGTATATCATTGACGGTATTTTATTTGTAGAGCGTCTGAAAAAATGATTCTGAGGTGGCATAAAAATCAATTGAAGCATTGCATTACATTTCCTGTCGTGCATGCCTTAACTGAAGCCACCACTTGTGCTCCTCTTCAAGACAATTCTGGTTGACATTAGCTTTTATGCTCAATAAATAATAATTATAACCTTTATATATAGCTGCAAAAAATGAAATAAAATTCTTATGTTGGTGTCCATTGTTGTCGATTTCTATATCACTTATAAATTCTGAATAATTTACGCTTTAAGAGTTGTTTTCAAATTATTTGAATGCACTCAACCATAGTATTAGACTTTATACAAAAAATTGGCAATAATGACAAACAGGCATTAAGTATACAAGAAATGGACAGTTTTTCATTTTAGTATTAGAATAATTTATTGCTTTAACATAACTTGAACATAGATTTTCTCTTTTTAAAGGCTCTACAATTCTTACTTTACTTCATTCAACTTCACCGAGAATGAGAAAACTCATTAGCATTAAAATTGTTGAATTGATCCATAATGTTTTGATGAAACAAAGATTTGCATATTTAGTAATAATTGTTTTCTGCACTTTGAATTATTCTCTATATTTTCATATTCTATCGGTAAAAATGCGAACTTCTCCTATTGTTGGTCTGCCCTCAAGGCTTACACGGCTTATACATAAGAAACCTCTTAAGCAAAAGTTTGTAATTATTAGTTTTGAACGTTTGACATGAATTAGTCTTATTCTACTGTTGAATAGCTTTTAACCTATAGGTCTCATCCCTTTTAAAAAGCATTGTTATTAAGTTAGGAAACTTGAGTTCAGTTAAAAGTAAATTACTTGATATTATATACAAAATGTATAGTTACAAAATTTCTTAACCATAAGTAAATCAATGACTTATTGCGATCAATAATTCAATTAAAATCCATAAAATTGCTTACATTAATTGTTGTTATTATAAAATTGAGAAATTCCTTCATCAAAACAATCCAATAATTCAATTATTACTTCATCGTTACGCTATTTTGATAATTTTCTGAAGACCTTTATTCACAGTTAAGAAGATAATGAAGAAATGGTTCAGAGTTTTCAATTAATTATCTAATTAATAATCAATAGCATACACAGATTTCAAGTCATTTCTTCACTCATTTCAATTTTGAATCAAATTTTTTCTTAATCAAAATCTTCAATTCTATTGAATTTCAATTTGAAAAACCAGAAAAACATTATATTTTAAAACAGAGACAAAATATTGAAGATATTTCTTCAAAATACTGGTAATTTATTTTTATGTTAGTTCTAACTTTATATTAGTATTTTTTCCTAAAACTGAAACTGCTTTCACTCTTTCTTCAAATCTAATTAAAACAAATTTTGTGGTTTATTATAAAGTAAAATTTAAAGTAAATTCTTATCATTAGATATTTTTTCCTATATGTGAGCGAGTTTTTTTTCGAACAATCCTTTTGAGAGTTTATATTATTTGTTAAGATGTATTATCGAATTTTTTTTAACCTAATAAAAAAGTTTGGATATATAAATGTTTATTTTAGTAGAAAAATATGATCTTAAACTATTCTGACTGAGAATGGCGTGAGTGAGGCATAAGAGGCGAAGGTTTAGTTAGTCTATAGAATAATAAAAATTTAGATTAACAAAAATTTTATTAATAGAAGTTGCAATGACTAGAAATATTCACGATATCCTAATAATAACAATTTAAACATTTTCTTAATGCGAGTACACTTGAATACCAACACATTGATGCGCACCACTAGACCACCAAAGGAGACTTCAATTTTCTATTTAATATAAGTTAGCTTACGTTCTCATATAAAAAGCTCATTTATGTTTCGATACCAGGAAAAAAACCTCATTTAAGAGTCTGAAAATAAGTCGAGAGATAATTTCAGTTATTTGTTCTCTCTTTCTTTCATCTGTAGAACATTTAATAGAAATTAAAATAAAATAAAAATATTCCAGATATTGATTGATAAAGGAATTTATAAATGAATGAAATGGAAAAAATATTAACAATACATTTGATTACAAAATTGAAATTCATTAAAAACTGTTTACATTGCCTTAAAATACATTAACCGACAGTTCATTAGCATTGATCGTAGGTTTAGATTTTCAATTAAATTTTTTACATTTTTACTAATTAAATAAATTTTATTAAATGCAATCATTTTCAATGTCAATTTTTCTGAGATTGAATTTAATTATTTTCACTGAAAACAATCATTTATTCAAATTAATTCGATGCTTAATCATATTTTCAATATATTGTTAATTCATTTTCGTGTCTAAATAAACGCATTCGAATTTCTCACGCAAATAATAACCGCTTAATTGAAATGTCAATATTATTTTATAATCTTAATCAAGAACTTTTCAACTTCGATAATATTTAATTATAGTTTTATTTTTCAAAAGTGTTGACGCGAAAGATTAGAGTTTTGAATAGTGTTTTAAAAAGAAAGGATTCTTTAAAATAATTAAAATTCTAACTTAATTCACAGTTTTTCAAATCTTTAACTTAAACTTTGTCTTAGTTTTTTTCTCCCGTTAAAAAAATAATACATTCAAGAAAGCGTGAATTTTCCAAATTTAATTCAAACCAATCCATTATTTTCTAAAAATTGCATTTTTATATAATCCTTATTACTTGAGTTACATTTTTTGTTTGATTTTATATTTCAAAAATATTAGTGAGACTTTACCAACACTTACTGTTATAAATGAGTTGTCATTAATGTTATAATGACATTGAATGCTAAAAAAGAAATGTAAATCATGAAAGCGTCAAAATATAAGCATAATTATATTGAAAAATACTGTCGGCTGTCGGTTCTCATGTAAATCATTCAAAAATTATTTTTTGCTCCAATGAATGAATTATTTTTTTCTGCTAAACTTTCATATATACTCCAGTGTATAAAAATTGTGAACAAGTTTTTCCGCCCATAACTGTTACTGTAATTTATCGATTTGTTTGTTTGTTGTTATTCTTCGTGATAATTTCATACACAAAGCATCGGATAATTTGAATTTTAATTCATTTTACAAGTGAGCTTTGCGGGAACAGAAAAATTCTTTTTATAACTCTGAATGAGATCCATTTATTTCATGGTAACTCAATTAGATACTAAAAATATTTGTTATGTTAATATTTGATGAATTTTCTTTTCTCAAAAGAAAAACTCATTCTATTATGCATTTATTCAGCTGTTTTATGCGGAATAACTGATAAATATTCAATTTTTTGTTAAATTGAGTTAATAAATATTCAATTCAGATATCAATTGAAAACTTGTTTGGAAAGTAATATAACTTATATATGTTTTGCATTAACACAATCAAAATTTTATAAGCGATTCATAAAATTTAGAATAGAATAATAAGTTCATCTTTTTATGGGCAATGACTGTCGATTACAATTGATTCGCATCAATGATTTTCAATGAAATAAAAAACATTATAATACAAAATAACTCTTAAATTTATTAATGCACAACCGATTTCTTATAATGTGTTAATACAGTTCTATAAATTTATGAGTCTGTGAAAAATGATTATTCCGACTGCTATTTTGAGAGTCTTTTTTCAGTAGCAATTCATGTATTCAGAATTCAGCAAATTTTTTATAAAATGCTCACTTTAAATATATTTCCCATACTTTTCTTTGTTGTCTAGTATTTTGTTAAAATTGATGCAATGAATCATAATAATAATGCAATTTAAAATGTATTTATCAAGAATTTTTAAAAATAATTGATAGTATATTTTTGATAATTTTCTTAATATACTCAAACAATCAGGATTTTGAGATTTTAAATTACTTGTATGTTTGAATGGACTTCATATTGTGGTTCATCAACAATAGCGTCAGCTTTTAATTTTTCGATAGATTGTATTGAGGGAAATATTCAATATTATACTGACGCAAAAAATTAAATATTCAAAGTTTAAATTGAGGCTTCAAATGATTAATTTTAATTGAAAATAGCATTTATTCCATGAGAGTATGATTTTGTGTTACTTTTAAGTTTGTTTACCGTATTCGTAAAATCATAATACTTGTAAAAACTTATTTTCTATATTAATTTGAAGCATTCAATTATAGTTTTACTCAATTTCTGGGAGAGGCTCATAGAACAGAACATTTCTTGAGTTAAAACAGAAATTTCTGACTATAACACCAGCGATGACTTAATTTAGCGGTTTTTTCAAAACAATTTACAATGCAATAAGAATTAAACCATTATTCGTAACTTAAACATAAATCACATGATAATTCATTAAGCATTAGATAAACTCCAAAGTGAAAACTAACAAAAATTTGAATCATTGGACTATTTAATAATGATCAAAAAAGTTTCACTATCAATGGCTAAAAAACGTTATAACTTTTTTTGTTGCAATAAACACATGTTTTTCAATTATTAGTCTAGACATAATATATGATAAGTTATATCTCAGAAAATCTTTAAGTTAATTAGAATTTTTTTCTAATTTCATTAAAAAAATCTAATGAAGTGGTTGCAAATTTAATTAATATAATTAAATGCATGTTTTATTTATTGTTCTAATATTTTCGCCAATTAGTATTTAGTAAATACTATAATTAATATTTCTAAATTAACAATTATTATGATTTGTGTTTAAACAATACCTAAAATGCCGACAGACTTGTGGTTAAACAATGAGTTTTTAGCATATGACGAATAGAACTTGTGATGAAATTTAGCAATGCTTATATCGATTGATTCTTTTCACTTCTTAAGAATATAATTGATTGAATCAATAGATTTTCTATATTTATTCTATGAATAAAAATTGTCTAAACTTTGAGTCAACAGAAACTACAATTATATTAAATCTGAATTTAAATAAATGCTCTTAATTGAGTACACTTACTGTTACTATTATTGAATTTACTTATCTTTTATTATTAAAGTTATCAAAACTTTGACTCCAAAATTCTATAATTTCTACGAACAAAAAAACCCTTTTCAGTTCAAGATTATAATTATGGGAAATTTGATTTGAAGCTCATTTGATATGACTATCACTAAATTTTTGGAAACCTGTAATTTGAAAATTAGTTAAGCATTCACCTATTTTACAGTATCATCACTTAGTTTTACAGAAATATTTAATAGAGATAACTGTTTATTTTACTTATTAATGACATTGAATTCCATGAATACTAAATAAAACAACAAAAATTTTATTCCATAACAACTAAATAAAAGTATGTTTAAAAGTATAATATTAGATATACCAGTATTTAATTAGTTGAGGTAATAAATCGTAAATTCAAAAAATAGAAATTTCATGAAAATAATTCACTTGATCTCTTCATTAGAGAAAATTGAATATCAAATGTTTGATGTATTCTTATTTTAAGTCTTTATCAGTCTTTGAATAAAATATATCTTATAATGGGTTCATATAATTGATATTTATTTAAGAAAAATTACAAATTAATCTATAATTTGGAAAATCAAGGTTAAGTTGAAGAAAGTTTATATGAATAAGATTTCGATTAGACTGGAGTGCAGTAAAAAGTGATAAAAATTCTTCATTTTAGACCCATTTTCTTAGTGAAATTTTAACACTTTTTATAAGTTAACGATTTCGATATTAAATTTTTTTAGTGATATTATGTTAATTATGATAAATTTTTCCTAAAAATTCACTGAAAATTGTCTCATTTATTAGAATTGATTGTTGAGCATAAGACAGATCGTTAATTTAGTTGCAGTGATATTTCCTATCATTTTATGGATCATTTATTTTATGCTAAGTTATTAAAGTTTCAAAGCCTTGTATTAGCAAAAATATACTTATTATCGATACATTGGAGCGTCAAAGCTATAAAAACATTAGTTTCACCTCCAATATTTGTAGCCTTAGAGAAAATATTTTGCTTTTCAAATTTAAAGAGCACAGGAATTGTTGAAAATCATATATGACTTATTTCGCACTTACTTTCCCTGAAGAGCTAACGTCTAGAGCTGGTAATTGACTGAAGTTCATCCCATTTGAGGCCATTCAAACTTAAAACCGAAGTCATGAATCAATTGGTAGTTTGCCTAAAAACAAAAGATACAGCGAGAGACTGGACATGAAACACAATGTTATTTTGAATGTAGAGCCAAATGAATGAATGGAGAGCACCTGTAAATAGCTGAATGTGTAACGCCCTTAATTGGTACCTCTATTAAATGCACTTTTAATAAATTTGCATTAAATTATAGAAATTATAATTCATTCCTTCAATTCAAATAGCGATAAATGGTTTTTCCCTTAAAGCGATCTTTAAATAATTATGCATTTGTTTTTTCTATCTCTTACATTACATTTACTTTTGTTGAAACGTTTATCGGCCTTTGACTTCACTAATCAAAAAGCTCTACAACAGAGTTAAATATTGAATATTCAAATACTATAGTTTATTGTTATAACTTTGTTGCTAAATAGAAATGTAGATAATTTCAACCTTTATCTGATTCTTGAATATGAGTATATTTTCTATATACTGTATAATCAAATTGCTGTGAATTATGTAACTTATGTTTTACTTTAAAAACTTAAAGTTAATTTATCTGTCATAATATATAAGATTTATGAATATCTTTCGTTTTTATCAATTAAACGGTGAACTTCTTATTTTATAATTTTATTAATTTAAAGATATGTTTGCAAAATATATTGAAACAATATTTAGATTGAAAATTACATTATTTTATATTTTTTGATGGACTCAATCGATACATAAATACATTTGAAACACTTTTATTGAAAGGAATATATTGTGAAATATTTCACCCTTTAATTTGAATTCGTGAGTAATATTTGATAATAAATTATTTCCCCTAAATATCTCGATTAATGAAAGTCCAAAGTTATAATAAATCAACATTGTATACTATACTACTATAGTATAAAAATACTATGTTTAAGTTATGAGAAGAAATTTATTTATTGATATATTATATTAACAAAATGTTAAATAACTTATTACTTATTAAATTTGAGTAACTTTTATCATATATTTTATTTCAACCCATTTTTCATCGAATATATTTAGAAATTGTAAACTGAAGCTTCTTATCAATAAAATTTTGCATTAGAGTTATAAAAACTCCTTTCAAAAGAATATTTTAACCTCATGAATAACACTGAATTTGATAGCTAAATTTGATATAATTTGATATCCAGATAGCTTTAGTTTTCAACATCATTATACATTTACGCCCACTTAAAAGTCTTTTATCACAAGAATATGTGATGCAATTATTATCTCAATTGGTAAATAATAATGCGATTTCATTCGGGTTTTAAAATGCTAAATACTTTATCTGTTACTCATATTTGAGATACAATTATTAGTTTTGGTCAAATAAATCATTCTTAATTTAATTTGAAAAAATCTATTGAATTAATATATTGTGTAAATTTTGAAGATTTTACGAATACTAATCAATAGATTAGAAACAAAGAATATGATGCAAAAGATTATTTAATGGATGATCTTTGAAAATATCTTTTCTTATTTATTCTGAATGTGTGAATTTTTCAATAAATCATACTTTAAGATGAAATTTTTGTTTAATAGAATGAATTTGACAGAAAATATTTATGCTATAATTTATTAGTTGGTTCGTTTCCCGCTTTAAATTCAATATTTCCGTTTTTGAAAGTTGAACAATCATTTAATTCAACAAAATTTAATATTTATAGTATTCTTGGGCCACATTTATCTTTTACAACCATTAAATAGAAATAAGTTTGACTTAAACTTAGAATAAAAGCTTTCAAAGTTATAAATGAATAAAGTTTTGGTTCACATTGAAAATACAAATCAAAAATTGTTTAATTAAAGAATTATAAAACTTGGAAATTATCATTTATATTACTAAAAGCCACTTATTTCATAATTCAAAGATCAATTTTTCTTACCTTTAGTTAGAACAACAAATTAAGGTGTGTTTAATAAATAAATGCATTCATTATTAATATTTAAAGAATAAAATATTGAGGATATTCTATATTCTCTTGAAATGTGATGGATTATCACAAATCATTATAATAATTACTCCATTCATGAACTATCTCTAATGATATGTTGTTTTGTTTAACTTTATATTCATCAAAATTATTTGTATTTTAGAAATAAAGTTATTCAGTTGAAAGCAATTTTTAACAGTATTTATTTGAATTACTATTAAATCTGAGACACTTTTGGGTTGGATATAATTTGTATATCTTATGATAATTAAATTGTTATATAAGATATAAAATATTATTTAATTAGTAAAGAATCTATAAATAACTCATTACTAAAGTAATATTTCATTAGTTTAATTGCTAAATAAGTCTGAATTGTTACCAATTTTTTGTCAGACCTATTAATTAACTTAAACTCATGTAAAATAAGGCATCAGTTATTTTTCACTTTATTTAGTGTCACTCAATATATTCTGTATAATATGAATTATAATGAATATTATCATTCTATGATTTATTTAAGTTTTATCAAAGACTAAACAGTTTATTAACATTCAATTCTGCATAATTTTCTTATCATCATTAGATTCACGAGTTCTTTGATAGTTGTCATTCATTTACTTAATTCATTGTTGAAGATTATTATTATTAACTTTCAAATCATAGTAATTATATGATGTAGTATTTGAATTATTGCTGAAGTATTAGTGATGTAGTTTTATTTTAATTTTCTTTATAAATTTCCGTTTAGTTGAGTTGCTTTTTGTTTGGTTCAGTTATTTTTACACTGTATTGGAATCTGAATAACATGAAGTCCTAATAATGTTACTTCGTTTCAAACTTCTTACAATTTGTGAATGTTGTTAATAATGAGGGCTATTTTGAGTGTCATGTAATTAATGATGTGCTCAACTCAGTCCCATTTCACGCAATGATCATTTTTAGGTCCATTTTGAATAGAGTCCCTTTCATTAATCATACAATTGTCTGTCGAGAAACGCTTAGAAATTAGACGAGGACTAAAGAGAGCGCATAAATAGGTTTGAACTATAGATATATATTTATTATTATGGACAACTTTTGTTCCCAATCATGAATACGGAGTGATCATTATTTTGCAGACACCGCTCCTGATAATAATGAATGCCTTTAAGCGTATTTAAAATGAAAGTAAAACAGTCTTCAATTCAGATGCGTTTGTCTTTTAGCCGCTTTACTGATTCGACTATCGTTTAATCGCCACAAACCATAATATTTAAATACTATAGCTATTTATTATAAGTTATTCCAAATACCGGTAATAGACAGAGAAAATCGATTGAAATTTCACTACTGAAGTGCATAACTAGGAAATAAACTAATTTTATTAAATAAAGTTTATTTAAATAACTTTCAAAAAAATAAAATTCAAAATCTAATTATTTCCAAAAGAGCTTAAAGTTTGATACATAAAACTTAAAATAAGAAGACTCGTGCCTCAGGCAGACATTAATTCATAATAATTATTTAGATTTATTGGTAGAAAATTTTTATTCCTATAATTTCTGATGTTTGAAGCTATTATAGAGTAATTTATAGCAACGTTTAAACTACTTATAATAATGAATTGACTTAAATTAACTACTTTTATAGTTAAGCCAAATCTAATATTGAATGATTCCAATGGTATGAAACCCTTATCTCAAATCGTGAAAAATCTCACAATTTCGTGGCCATTATAGTCTCATACAAATAAGATTTCCTCTATTATTGAAGCGTTTTTTGTACCAAATTATTCATAGTTAATCTAATGCTAAAATGGTAGACAAATAAATATTTCTCTAAAATACTGGTAGATATTTGACAAAACTTCTTAGACTTTATCGAATTAATGTTGCTCTGCTTTTAATAATCAGTAACTAATGATTTTTTCATTTTGAAAGAAGAGGAGAATAGAAGACTATTAATTAACAGAAATTTTATATTTGTTTGTGAAAAAAGAGGGCACTATTGGCTCCGTATTTCTAAAGCGTATTCAATATTTAGTTTCAATAAACTTTTTGCAGCAAATTTAATAATGAAAATAAAGTTATGGTATATTAAATGAAAATATATTAAAATATGATTTAGTGAAGAGAAAAAACAATTGATGCGCTACCAGTATATTATAGTATATCGTGACTCAAATCAATTTATATTACTTTATATAATACTTAAGAGTTATTTTGTGGAAATTATTTACATAAAGTGGTAATTTGTAGTGCATTAATAGCACATAGTTATGCATTTGTTTCATGTAATGCTTCTCAATGTGATATTTAAATTGAGTTACTCTTCGTTACATTAATCAACAAAACTCTATGCCCTTAAGGGATAAGAAGAAACTTTATTTCTTGAATAGAAATTAATGCATTTCAGTGAAAAGCCTCCCTATTATGCATAAGAAGCAAATTTTTGCTTATTATCTTATTAACTAAACGATAAGTTAAACTTAAAGTTAACCTTAGAATTTCCAATTAAATGACTACAAACTTATAATATTGTATAAAAGCAAAGTTTGGCGTTTTTCTTATGTAAACTCACTTATAATTTTTTACTTTCTTGTCAAAAGCCGTAAATTTAATTGGAATGTCGCCTATTTTTACGTCACGAGCATTATATACACTATAAGTTTTTTGAAAGTAATTTTAATGCTGCCAAATAATCGCTGCATATTTATCAAATTCAAGGTTAGCGGACGAAAGGCTCGTTTTGAATGTGTATTCATGTTTAAATGTAAATTTTAAGGTCTCGGTTTAGGGGGAGTTTAATAGAAATTGAGAGAGATTTTGAGAAATTATGACTAAACTTAAAGAAATATACGGGAGAGAGAGATAGAGAGAGGGAGAGAAAGAGACCAGTGAGAGAACCATTAATGTTTATATTGCAACAAAAAATGAATAGAATGAACAGGTATATGATAGAAACGAGTGGGCCGACCAGTTAAGAACGGCACGAACCAGAGAACACCCGCTTTTCTTAAAATGTAATGTAAATACATGTTAAGAGATTCATAAAGTTATATCGTTCTCAAACACTTGAAGCCAACTGTAAAAAGAAACTTATATTTTTGAAAGCTTTTTAGAGTATAGTTTACTAAACCATTGTTAGTCTCAAAAGTTCTTAACACTGTTAAGGCTTTTTCGCTCATTTTTGCTTTAATTTCGAACTTGAGAGCAACATATTTGAGGTTTCATTTTTCTCTTCAAACCAATTGCTCATAAGCTTATCCTTATTCCTCTCATATCGCCTCCGGTCGCGAATTAATTGGACGGGTTTTTAGTTTTCTAAGTTTCCAATTTTTTCTCCTCAATCCATTCGAGTTAGTGCTCATTCAGTTCATATAGCAGTGAGTGTTTAGTGTAAGTTGTCTTTAACTTAAAGTGTGAAGTTTTTAACCGCTTTTCCAGTTTTTATTTTTGTGGTTTTCAATGTTATGATTTTATTAGTACTCAAAGTGTTACAATTTTTGGTTTGTTTTTAAAATTTTATTTTTTCCGTTATATCTTGATTCCAATATTGATAGCAATAGATTTGATAAACAAATCAACTTTATGCTAATCTTTTATAATTATTTCATTTTAATACTCAATTAGTTTTAGTTTGTTTTTGAAATTTTTTTGAATTTTAATTTTATCATAAAATTATGAATTTTTCAATTCAATTGTCTTTAAAATTGTTATTGTTATTCATTAGAACATAATAATTGGGTCGCGTGTTTGCCTCTCAGATCTTCAGTCATTTTACACCTCTTTATTCATCATTTGACTTGAGGAGCATTAATAGAAGGGATCGCCCGGAGTGAGAGTGAGAACGTGTTAGGACAACATTAAGACATCATCGTTTCCACCCTTTCAAGCCATTTAGCAATACTTTTAAATACTTGAAAAGTAGTTCGTGATTAGACATTATATTTCTTATTATTAAATAGTGACTGATTTTTTGGCTCATAATATAAACTGACGTGACTTTTGAAATAAATTTTAATAATAATAAATGAAGTATTTTCTGTTATTTTGGATGAAGAAAGAAGAGGCTATTTATCAATCAACTTAATAAATATTGTTTCATAATCTTATGGTTTTCTAATCATTGAGTGCATGACAATCACGTTCAATAACGGATTCATCGTTAAAGGTATGTCGTGTTTAAAGAATTTGCGATTTTCTCGATTTCCATAAATAACTTCATTTCAATGACTCGTAATCCTAATGCAGTCTTCATATTATGCTATTTCTCTACTCTCAGATTCAGTTTTAACCGATATTATAATGATTACGTGCCTGAACTTTAAGAATAAGTAAATCTCTTGACATTCAAGAACTTGAATCATAAGCATTTTAATCGCAAATTTTACATAAGTTTTAGTGATTCGTTAAATTCCAAATCACTAAAATTTAGCGCTTATGAGTTATAATTTTTTTTATATTTTATCATAATTCACATTCATTTAATGTTTTATAAATAAACTTAAGTGCTTTTGATAGAGTGATAAAGTAATAAGTGAGTATAAGTTTTGAAACTTTTTCAACTGGATCACTTAAACTTGAACTCAAAATAAATAAAAAATTTCTCTTCTAATTAATGAATTCATTCAATACAAGCTATATTTTGAATTTCTCCATTCAAATAACGAAGGTTTTACTTATTAATAAATGAAAGCGTTAAATATGTTAAAAATAAATTGCTGACCAGCCGTCCCATCAGTTATTATTGAGATAAGATGCAAAAATATTATTAACATTATTGGGCAGTTGAAGGGAATGTGTATCAATGTTTTGGAGGGAAATGAGTTTTACATCGCTTAAAGGCAGACATGAAGCAAATAGACTATAATACAAGTGATTTTATAATAAGTTATCGCCTATTTTATGAAATATTGTGTTATTTTTGTGTTCAAATACATGGCATATCATTTGGTCTAATGCTTTACTAGAGATATGCAGACTTTCTCACATTAGACTATTACTGAAAATAGATAAAAAATATTTATAAAGAGTAACTGAAGTGAGGGGTTCGTAATGCATGCGATTATAAATCACGTTAAAAGCTATTGCATCCCCGCATCACTATTTATGTGAACCAAATGCCGGGTTCATTAAAATGTTGAGTCCATCGCTTGAATCTTACTATTTAAGAAACTAATGCTAATGCAATCGAAAAATACATTTTAGGTTTGATTTTATGCTTACTTTAGCTATAATTCGGTGGCAAAACGAATACCACTTCGAATGCAAAGCAATAGTGAAGCACTTTAAATGTGAAATTCGTAAAAATTGCTTCTGAATTGTAGTGTGATATGTATTCTTAGCACGATTGCAATTCGTTAGTTTTATTACCACCTGAGTATCATTAAAAAAGAAATTCAATGCTATTTGAAAGGACCCCATATTTCTATTTCCTCTAAATTTATAGATTTAAAGCGCCTTTTCTGATGTTAATAAAACAAATTGTATAATACTCTAAAGCAATCAAATAATATCAGAGTTTGTACCCAATGAACTTTTTTATTTATTTTTATTTTTTGATATATATTTTCCCATTCGTTGGTCTTATAATTTAACAAGTCTTACAACCCCTCAGAATAAATATCTTTTATTATTACATCCAACGGATGCCCAACTTGTGGCTAAGAAGATATCCTCTGATTGATGTTGCATTGCTTTGCTTTATATCATTTGTTTTGCAATTCCGATATTACCTAAACTTTGATTCATATTAAAACGATTAGTTATATATTTTGAATTCAGTAAAAGAATCAGAGCATTAATTATATTTTTTAAAAATGAATATTATCAACAATGAGTGTTGGCTTAACTTAAATTCACTCAAGCCTTGAAGTTTTCTTTGAACAAAAAATATAATTAAATTTCGTAAATCAACTTTAAAAAAAATCCATTTTAATCATTAAAATTACAAACTCTCGAAACTATGAGAATATCGTAAATTCGTTTATTGCGTTCGATCAATAGTTAATTTAATTTATTAAGAAATAATTTCAGTCATTAAATCAGATATCTTTTGAAGAGTTATTGTATTGTAATAATGGATATGATTTCAATGTTTTTATGGGTAATACAATATCCCTCTAATATTAAATGTTTACTAAACATCGATAAATTCAACTTTATTGCTCTCTTCAGTCCTTTTTGTTTTATTTTTACTTTATCTTAACAAAAACTTTGCTGAAAATTTTCGGAGAAAAGTATATTTGTTTGGGATTTGGTTTACATTACGACTTGTGAAAGATTCTGAGGTTTTAATCTTCGATTTCGATTCGAGTTTAGAGTCTTACTATTTCAATCATTTCTCGTATTTATTAATTGTATTCTTTATTCCCATCTTTATTTACCTACAAAATATGTATTTTAACAATTAAACTGTGAATAATTTATATTAATATAAATACAACTAACAATTTTTCAAACATTCGCTTCTTTTAATACTCACTTCATTGAAAAGTTCTATTGAAACAATTTTATCATTTTACTGTTTGTAACTCATTCTTTTACAATCTTATAATTAATTATATCTTGAAATTGCTAAAGAAATACATTTCCTGTAAGCCATTTGTGTTCATTTATGACAATTCTTCTGTTTTGCTCTTATTTTATTCTGACTTAATTCTAGAGAATTATATTTGACAACTCTATAGATCTTCTTTAAGTCTTTACATGATATTATTCTCATTTAACAATCAAAATGGGAAGAAAATTCTGTGATTTGTCGCGTTTCTCCAATTTTAAGCAATAGCATCAGAATATGTGACAATTGAGATGAATGAGAATTGAGTGCAATGCTGTCCACTCATATTGAGAGTCAACGTTTTGTGATGTCCAGTAAAGCATATACTAATGGCGTTTTATATAAGTTTGATCTCAATAGTGATTCACTGGCAGGGGAGGCAAATATATTAGTGAGGCTAAGAGTTGATGGTTTGTGAGTGACTTCTGATTCTGTCTTTGCCTTAACATTCGCCTTGAGGTGATTTAAGCTTTAACTTAATGTTTTTCCCCTTATATTATTCGTTTGTAGAAAGAATTCTGATATAGTATCCCATAAAGCCTAAAATATTGATTATATTATATGAAAGCGAGTGTAAGAGTTGGAAATATATATAAAATTAGGCGATTGTGTATTAGACAGAGTTTGTCAGTTCTCTAACTTTATTAATTGCCACTATTTTGTTATTGTCGTCTCTTATATATAAATAAGAAATAGTTAGCGACGGAATGAGAAATGTGTATATTTTTTGCCTTTTCTGGTGACAAATACTATAGAATGGCTATTCTGTGAAGAGAAACGAAGTTTGCTTTTATCGACAGTGAGGGCACACATGTATAATCACTAAGTTTGAAAAATCGATGACCAATCGATAGTACACTCAAATTGAACGCAATTCAACTCATAATACTCTAGTTTTGTAAGTTTTTGGGGTCGAGTCCAGTGCACTAAAAAGTATATCCAAACAGACTTAATGCTCAGATTATGATCTTTCTATTTCTAGTGACAATTGCACTCATAGTATAAGCAAAAGCAAAATTACGATCACTGATACTATACCGAAATGAATGGCTATCACGCACTTCTTATAACTGGTCTCTGGCTGTTCATAACTGTTTCGACTCAATCATAGTTCGGTTATTACTTGTGTTTCTTTTTTCTCTATCTCTGTCTATGTCTATGTGATAATTGGGTGCGCAATCACTACAAATGTACTTCACTTCGAGCGTCTTTTTTATATCATAATCGTTTGTCACTTCAATACAATATAGTATTATTTTTCTATTCTAGAAAAACAGTTATGAAAAATGATAACTAAGATATATCTTTCGAGTTAAAAGAATTTGAAGCGCTGTCATATCAACTTTCAAAGAACTACAATTTTTAAACTTTGTATAATTTGAACTTTTCTCTAATACTGTAGACTTCTGCAAATCTGTTGGTAGTTTTCTTTTTATACTTTCATTTTATTTTTTAAGTTGATGTTTTGCTCTTAAATTGATGGCATGTTCAGTAAGTCAGTATTTTTCTTTCGGGCATCGCTTCTGTAAAGCACTTCTGACACAATAGTTTTTTTATATTAAGCTTTTTATCATTTTTATCAAAAAACAAAAACGCTCTCATTTATCCATGAAATTTGAATTATGGGTATCCCTACGTGTGTGTGATTATTGTTGATAAATTACCCCTTTTCTCATTTTAACAGATAATTTTTAAAGTAAGACAGACTCGAGTGTTTCTGATATGAATCGAGTAATAAAAGCCTAACGCGGCTTCTCTTATGTTTTACTTGTATTAAGTGAGCAATGAGTTGAAAACAATTTATCTTTTTGCGAAGTATACACATCCTGTTTATTCTGGTAATATATCGATGAAAGAGGGGTTAATTGGGGTTTCATTTGTAATTCAATCCTCAACTAGTTTAGAAGCCACAGAAATTAATTTGATTTCTTATATTCTCTTTATTTTCATTTTTCTTACTTTTAGTGTTAAAAAGTGTTAAAAAAACACTTTACTATGGTTTAGATTTGCATTCTTCGCATTACATAACTAAATGAATTTGATTAATATATCTTTACGTAAGTCAAGGTTTCAGAATAGTTAGATATGAACAGCATGAATATCACTAAACTAAAAATGGTTTTTAACCTTTCGCGAGCCCAACGATAGCTCCTTATCATTTGCCTAAGAGTCGTAAATATATTTAATGCGTAGCATAAAATTGTTTAAAAAGAAGATTTTTCTGTTTTGCCAATAATTTTTTGGCCCCTCAACTATGGATTGTAGATATAGTAATAGTAGTTAGAAATGGGATGAGACTTATGTCACTGTAGAGATATAGTACTAACGCATTATCATGAAAATGCCAAATAAATTTTAAGGCTAATTCTATGTTAAATGTATTTGTGGAGGACATCTATTCAAGAGGCGCTTTTCATGCATTTCATTAATTTTTCCCGAGTCTCAAAACAAAAATATATCCCGCGGTAATGATTAATATTGTTTCTTATAGATTTGGTTAACAATTCTAATGCTTAAAAAATAAATTGAAAAATAATGAAATCAATTTTGATTCAAAATTGACTTCAATCTAAGGAAACAAATGATCTTCAAGTTTATTAACGTTATGAACTTTAAACCGTTAGTAAACTGTGGAACGAAAAACTTGGGAGTTTTCTTTGGGTGGCTCTATATTTTGTCTTTTATTTGTAGATTTACTCAATAGTTGAGCTCAGCTTTTTTGTAAAGTCTGATCAAACAGATCGTAAAACATTCGGAACATCAACTATTTCTCAGAAAGGGACTAAATCCCTAATTCTTTAATTTAATAACGAATAAGTTTCCCTTTCAAAGAGACAATCTTTTCATGAGTATTCAATAGTTATTCTCTAAGCTCAATATTTAGTGTCAATTTTTCAAATCCTTTTGTAGTATTATTTTTTTTAAATAAGTCAACGTGTTTATTAGTTTATGTTCTATTTTCTTTCCATTTTCATAACAGATGATTTCTTTCTACTTTAATGACATTTTTGTTGTCGTCTATTCTTGCGAACTAAGTTTTAAAATATAATTATAAAGATGATTAATTCTTAGACTCATTGAGTTTTAAGGGGTGTGTTATTGCAACTGAAAAGTCCGACTCTGATTGTTGGTTTCAGTTAGTGTTAATTCGATTCTTGGAGTTGGAATCGGAATAGAATCGAAATCGGAATAGAATTCAGACATTTCGAAGTCGTGTATCGTATTGAATGACCGAAAATAATTCTAACGCTAAATGTTATACATTAGAAATGAATGCTATCATTAGCCTTAAAGTTAACACGATATACATAATTTAATTGATACCTTTGTCAAAGATCTATTGCTTTCGAGGTATAAACAATTGAGTACTGAACTCTCATCTGTACAGATAGGCAAATAGCTCTGTGTTTTAACCTTATATGTAATTTATTTATTTAATCATTGGACATAAGCCAAGATTCACAAAAAGCACAATCAAATGACTAGAAGTTCTCAAGAAATACAATAATAATTTTTTAACCTTATGATAAGATTTAAAATTTTTGTGATAAATTAGTAGTGCTCAAATATTGTAGAATCGACTTAATGTCGTTACAATTTTTAAAAATTGAAAAATATCTTAACTCAATATTTTTCCATTGATTTTTGCTCAAAATTGGTATTAATAATAATGTATATCTAAATAATGAAAGGTAACTAAAATTAATAGAAAATAATTTTCATATGTTTCTCTTTAATTTGAAAATTTGAAATAAACTTTAGTTTTGATCGAGAACATGATCTGTGATGTTGTTTAACCCGTAAAGATTTGTATACCACATAAGAGAGCAACACTTCAGTACATACTAAATCACAATAAATCTTATTAATCATCAAATAATAATTATGTTATTAATGATAACTAATGATATGTTTCATTGGATTCAAATTTTAATTAAGACTTATAACAAAAATTTGAAATATCATAAAGATTAACAATTATATTATATAAATTAGATTTTCAAACACAATTCTGAAAAATCGGGATGAATTGGAAATTCGAATTGAATTTTCAAATCTTAACCAAGAATATAAATGAAATATAAAATATCGATATTTGATAGTTATTTTCGTATGGCAAAATAACTATTTGTTTCCCCTATGATGAGTCGTTTAGTTTATTCTGAGTTTATCTTCAATGAGACGCCAAAAAATACATAAATGTTAATCATTTCATTAATTAATAACTAAATGTGAACCTGTTTGTTAATCATGTTCTATTCAAAATGGTTTCAGTTTACATTAATTAAGTAATAATTATTATGTTCCGATTTGTGATATCATAAAAAAGAGTTTAATGTCTTTGAAGGAATTCCCAAATTTTGAGCCTT
The DNA here is from genome assembly GCA_034694065.1 of Camisia spinifer. Taxonomy (NCBI): domain Eukaryota; kingdom Metazoa; phylum Arthropoda; class Arachnida; order Sarcoptiformes; family Camisiidae; genus Camisia; species Camisia spinifer. Next base: position 27,426 of record JAQFXV010000134.1, read on the forward strand.
TTAAAAATCTCATTTATATTTCATTGGAATATTCTAAGATGCGAATCCTCTTTTCTGACCAGTTTTTTCTTCTGAAAGGCGAGTTTTTATGCCTATTATATTTGCTATACAGCTAGTAATACATCTTTTTCAAAATAAATGACTCAAATTTTTCTCAGTTTTTATGAATTAATGACTTGTTTACAAGTTATGAATCATTTTAATGCATAAATTTCTAGCAATTGGCAGCTTTGGTATCAATTACAGGAACTTATTATTTTCAACTTGTTTAAAGACATTTGATATTAAAATATAGTGTTCCATCTCTTCTGTAGTGATTTTTTTAATTTAAGAACAAATTCAGAATTATATTACAAGTATATATTGAATACGTTTCGAAATCTCAAACAGTTTAATAATTAAAGCTAATTATAAGTTTCAATTAAATTTGTGCGAACTCATAAACCGTTTGATTTTAATGAGAAACAATTTTCTTAATTTCGTTGTAAAAAACTCTACTCAAAGCTTTTTCTTCTGTTTATCTGCTATTTATATACCATATATACTGATATTACACCTTTTGAAGTGCACTACGATTTGTTGGTATGCATTCATAGAATGGCTCGTATAAGTTGTATAACTTGAGAGCTCAACTGATCGTCACTTCGCATCTTTCATTGTGTTTATTCTGACATTTGATATCATTCTTGCATTGACCTAAAACTTAGTGAATATAACATATAACCCATCTCTAGCACTTCAGACATAATAAATCAATGCATTCTTTATTCTTAATTTACACACATCTTCGCTGTTATTTATTTTTGTTTATTATCTCAATAAAGAAAATATTATTTTGAGAGAGACATAATTCTTAATTTTGATTAATTAATATTCGAAAATTGGAAATTCATATTTACTAAAAGTTTGATTGTTTATGTAATTATATTTTCAGGTTCATTTCAATCTTGAATATTATTTGTGTTCAGTTTTTAGAGAATTTTGACTTAAATTAGAAGTGTTGAGAATTTTTTTAAAATAATAATTCTCATTTTCCACTTAACTCAAAACTTATGCACTTTTAGGTATTGATTAGATAGAGCACAAATACTTTTTTGGGCAAATATTTTTGCATGTCATCTAAAAAGATGTAAAGGCTGTAAAGGCCTCATCACTTGAGTTCAATTATCATAAATATGTTGGGATCGCTCATCAATCAAATGCGTTGACCTGAACCGTGTTGTGCATGTTATTCACCACCTCAACAGAGATGATCACTTCGTTTTCCTTATTCTTGTCTCCCAAACATGTTGACAATCGACTCTTGAGTTAAGGAGATATACTTTAAGGCTTTCTTCGTGTCTTTTCTCAATACTATCATTTTCCGCCAATTTTCGGCACTAAAATAATATATGATTTCGAAAATTATTAATTTTTTACTATAACTTATGAAACTCAAATTCTTAAAATTTTTGAGACTTTTTATAGTCTTTTGCAAAATATTTGAATGAATGCAAGTCATATCTTTATATTGCAATCTTTGTCAATGACCATGTATTTCAGTTATATTTTTCAAAATTATATAATTTTTGTGTTGAAAGATAATAATTTAAAGTTATTTTTAGTTATTTATTTAGGAATAATTTGGAAAAGTTGTGTAACTTATTGAATAATCATGAAAAGAGTTCGACAAGTGTCTCAATGTATAGACTGAATTATAATTAATAAGAAGTTGATTTAGTGATATATTTTCAATGCCAAATACGGCTAAATGTGTTCCCAAAAAGCAACCAATGGTTAATAGTATAGATCAAAACGATTACTTCTTTCTCATATTCGGAGCTAAGTTTATATGCTTTGGGGCCTCTCTCGGGTTTTAAATGAAAAAATATTCTGACATTAGAAATAAACAGATAAAAAAGCAACTATTTTCATATGTATGCAATATTTAAAACTGAAAATGCATTTTCATTATGCATTCACCGCATGCATCAAAATGTGACTTAAGTCGTTTGCATTTTAAGTTTCTAATAACTTATCTGTGATGTGTCTGAATTCGAATATTTTCTACTTTTGATAATATCTACATTTACTATAGATGTAAAAATTACAAATTTTTAGATATTGTTTTCAATTATTATCTATTATAAACAAAATTAATTGTCAACATTTAGATTAAACAAATTGAAATTTTTTCTAATTAAATTAAAATAAAATCAAAACAAGATTAAATGAAAGCTAAAATCTTATCATGAGTTGTTTGTAATTTAATGCTTTATTTGGAAAGAATGTTCATCAACGCATTTCGAGGATAAGTTTTTTCTTACATTTTTTCTAAACTTTACGACTAGTGGAAAGATTGAATTCATAGATATAATATTCTGATGATTTTTTCATACGGATTTGAACAGAGCTTAAATTTTTTGCGTTCAAAATTTATGTTTCCTTTATTGCTTTGAGAGTCAAATTCATAAAAAACTTATTGTAAGTGTGGGGTTAAGCCATAGGTAAGGAAATTTTCTAATTTATGCGAAATACATAAATTAGACAAATACTTAGAGCAAAAAACGCATTATTTTTGTTTAGTGCCATTTTGTAGTGCTTTTTCCATTATTTATTTCACTTTTCGCGATTCAATACTATAGTTAAGGTTTTTTTTAACCATCGAATTTGGATTTTTTCTATTATAAACTTATGAGTTAGTGTTCATTTATCTCGAGGTAAATTATGAATTATTCTTTTTAAAAATTACTTTTTAGTTTAATTTTAATGTTTGAATGAAAATTACAATGAAAAGAATGATAAAAAGCTAGTTTTTATTACTATTTGTCTCCCAAATACTCAAAAGCAATTCATTTTGTTCAAAACAGTTTAACATTTTAAGCTAATATCAATTTTTCTTAACTTTTTGTTGTAATTAAAGGCTTTTACCACTTCTTCCCTCTTTTTAAATGTGAAGGGGTTTCAAATTATCATATCTCGTTTCGCCGAATCTATTCGTCCCTTTATTCAAAGTTATAATATTATTGTTTTCTGTATAGTTGAAAGAATATTCTATTTTTATGCTGAAATCCAAATAATTCACAATTTTTGTTCATATTTTTCCATGAGTCTAATGTCAAAACATAAATCAATGAATTTAATACTTATTTACTCAAAAAATAATGTTATTTAATTCGAGGTTTTTAACATTAGATTAGGTGTGATCTGAAGTGAACCTATACTACTATATGATGAATAATCTTTCCTTATGTGCCATTGTCCTTATGTTCCCCAACCAACCAATTTAGAAATTACTTTTGTGAACTATTGGACCTGTGAGTTAACTCTAGTATACTATATATATAGAAGTATAAGATAGAAACGAAGGTTTTTTTGCCAATCTATCCTTCATGTAATAGCGGATTCCCATAAGGGGTTCTCAAAGATTGCAAGATCTATGAACAGAGACACTAAAAAGCTAAGGAAAGCAAACGGGAAGAATCAGTGATGGATCGCATAGCTTGCTGTCATTTCGGACAAATTAATCGCTTCCTAATTTCACCTGATATTTCGTTCGTTATTTTATTTTTAATCACTTATAGAGGCTTCGATTATAAATAGTTTCTTAATATAGCAAAAAGTTCATTTAGTTTAAACATTGAACTGATTTAGTTACCAATTCTTTGATCAAATTTTTAAGTTCTGGGTTAATAAACATGAAATTCATTAAATTGGAAACAGTGGGGTTCTTATAATGATTATTATTTTTCATTTAAGTTATTTTAATGCCAAATAAATATATAGTTAAACTCACAATAATAAGCAATTAATAGAATTATTTGATAGATCTATCAATTGGTTGAACTGTATTTGTGTGTGTGATGTTGTCTTTCATTAGTGGCTTCATCTGGCAATTGATCCCTTTTGGACAATTAGCTCTGCTTTTTCTTGGTTTCAGTATTGTGAGCATTAACTTGACATTAACGTTAACTGGAGTTACTTTCCTTACTCTATTTCGTTCACTTAAACCAATTTTCTTTTATCGCTTTTCCTCTTTAGGTAAGAAAATCGCATCAATTATTTATTACTACTTTGTATTTATTAAGTTTAATTAACTTTTTTGAGGTAAAATTTTTCTAATTAAAATTTGCAAAAAAATTTGATTAATTATTCTCTTTTAATTTAAATATTGAAATTCGCGGCATTTAATGCTAATTACTATTAATAAATGCATTAATAGGAGTGTACTATAACTCAATCCTAAAAAGACACGCAAACTCAATCTCTTAATCATAATCAGTACTTGTCTGTAGGCTTTTTGCCAAAATTCTTTGAATTAATTATTTGAGACTCATTTCATTTCTGAATAATAATTTAAATGTTTAATCATAAGTCGATGCAATTTTGGTTTAAGTTTCACAGTTTTTTAATACTCGAATCGCTAAAAGTTTTTCAATGTATTTAAAGTTCTTTTAAACATAGTAAAGATGGCGCTATTATACCAATAAATCTTTAAAGTTTGAGATAAACTCGAACTAACTTTATATAACTTATTGCAGTATAAAAGAATAGTTCAAAAATCATAAAGTATTCCGAATAAAAATGTTTAAGATAGATATCATTTCAAGTGATAGAAAAAATGAGAGTCAATATAATGAGAAAACAAAATACTAAAGTAAAGGAATAGTCATAAGATAGTTAAGAGGCAAAGCTATTACGATATTCCTTATATAAAAAATATAGTTCAGATCTTTTCGTATCGTATTTACTGTGGAATAAATGTAATTTTTGTTGTAGTCTTTATTCTAAGCAAAAGCAATTATATCATACATGAAATTGGATCTGATCTAAAAGATATTTTCCAAAACATAAAGATAGAAAACAGAAATAATATATTAATACTGATATTGCATTAATCAGTGAATGCGAACCAATTTTAGTTTATGAGAGTAGAAGAGCTTCAGAGAAGTAGAGCCAAGAGAGGAGTGGAATCGTATGGCATCAAAGAAAGAATAGTGTATTGAAATGTGAATAGTAAAGAATGAATGAATGCCAGATTCATGATGAACAGAATTGGTAGAATTGGTGATGGACTCAGATTCGAATCCTTTATTGTGATGTGAGATTGAATGTTGTTCATCACATCGCGGATTGCATTACTGATTGGGTGCTAAACCATTGCATACAATCATAGAATCCGAACACTAACGCATTCATCACTATTGCATTGCATACGTTAAGTGAAGCAAACCATATATTACTGGCATATATATAAGCATTTCTATGCAGTACTACTTCTTTTGATGCAAGTCTGCTATCGTTCCCTTTTTTCATCAGTTCTTCCAAAGGAATTCATCGGCTGGTGAATAATGGAATGTCAATCTGGTTCACGGTTTGGTTCACCTCTAATGCTACATAATTGGGATTCAGAGATTTTTTTTATTGAATTCACTTCATTCTTATTCTTATTAAAAGCAGAAAATATTGAATTGAATCGCACTCTCAGGAAAAGGATATAATTTTTATAGTAAAAATGGAAATGTGACTTATGCTAAAAGCAGGCCTTAGGCTATCACTTATTTTAGTGTAATTCATGTTTGTATCAGAGCTCAAATGATTGCAAACCAAACAAACATAGAGTAAGAGCCTTTACTTTATTTAATATGAATGCCATTCACACTGTTTCCGATGATGTCTACGATATTAGAGCCTTCCAGTCATCGCTTGTCATTTCAATGTGTCACTACTTTTATGTCATATTCAAATTTATATAGTATTCACAAAATGCAGACCAAATCTAATGTTGTTTATAAATACATTCCATTGATAAATGGACATTGATTTCTAAAGAATCTATTTTTTAATAGATTTTCTAAATTTGACAATTACTTAACAATCTAGAAGTAACTGATTTAGTGAAGTCAATGAAGAATCACTAGATTTATTAGTTTAAACTTTGATTAAAAGTTGGTCTAAAAATTATTTGAACTTAGAAATGAGTTTTTAAATAAATTATTATTTACTCTAAGAATTATCATTAATTCATTAAAAATATCTAAAATAATAACTTTTGTGTCTTTCGTAAATAATGATCTGAAAATATAAATAAGTGACTCAAATTCGCTTCATTACAACTCTAAATTCATTAAATTTATATTTACAATAATCATTTCAACAGATAAATTGATACGAATTGACACTCAGAAGTCTGTAATTATTGAGTTGTGGGCACTTTAATCAATTTTTTGAGATAAATACAGATCTTAAAATTTAGACAAAAATTATGTGACACTAATCCAGTACTATTCAATTGAAATTTGAAATATTGTCTAAAACTAGGGATGGAGTGTTGCCATAGAGATTGAATCGGTGGTCAATGAATGCTCCACTACATCATCATTAGTCGCATCGACACTTTCCACCCGAAGCACATTAAACAAAAAGCAATTTCGCATTTGTATTGTTCTATTATTACTTATATAAGATTTATTTCATTTCTGTTCAATTCGCCTGTGTTTCTAACTTAAATCTTTCAATCTATTTTTGAATCTAATTAACTCTCTTATTATTAAAATTATGGAATAGAAGTGAATCAATTCTTTCTTTGAGTAGTTTTCATTAACAATTTTTGTCCCATTGCTTTTTGTGCTTTTTGAAAAAAATTCATAGTTTCATCATTTCATCATCTCGTTTATTATTGGATGCATGAAATTATTATACTTATCGTATAATTTTTCTCTCTATAATACTTATTCATTGCTCAAATATTAGAATATGTGTAAAGAAAACTATGCGCAAGCCTTCCCTTTAATCGATTCGATTTTTTAAAATAAGACATATCCTCTATTTCTTTTTTGACTATCGTATTACTCATTGGATTTATATATATATTTTTCTCTCCGCCTCAATTTTTTTATTCAGCCTTTGAATGTTTTGCATATCATCAAAATCGATAAAAGGGTCGAATTTAGTATAAAAACAGCGAT
>JAQFXV010000135.1:0-34168 GCA_034694065.1 Camisia spinifer
CTGAGAAAACGAAATTTAATAAATGAAATTTGATTTCATTTTCAGATTCTACGTCCAAAAATACATTTAAATTAATTATTGATCGTTGTTTTGAGTCAAATTAAGCGATGGAGGTAAAGTGAACGCGACCCTTAAATAATATATGTTAACTTCAAATTCGAACTAAAATATTTGATTGCACTAATTTTCATTATTTCAATGTTGATTTAGTAAAATTATAATCTTTTTAGTGAAATTAAAATACATAATAATTTTAATGAACTGATTCAGCTGAGCTGAGATCAAACTGAGGAAAATTGAGTGGAGGGTTTCGCCATTATAGTATCATAGTATTAACCTATTTAATGCATAAACTTTCAAATTAAATTGTGTTCGTTTATTGAAATCTATCCCTAAAACATAATTTCTGCGAAACCCTTTGTTGTTATATCCGAACACATAAACAAAATAAAGGCCATTGGAGTGCAATGCAAACCAATTCCTTAAATAGGGGATAAACTATACTGTAATTCGAAGGAATAGTTATCTGATTGGTGTGAATGTAATGAATCAAAACTTGAAAAGTTATACACAAATAAAGAGTCGAATGATTGAGACGAAAAGGTGTTTGTCATTTATCATTTAAGCGACTCTCCATTCAAATGCTAATTCAATACATTGAGAATGTGTCCAATCAAATACATTTGTCACTATATTTCTTACATAATTTTCTAAAGTGTATAGTTATGAATGACTTCGTTATGGATGAATCAATCGTATGAATGGTTCACAACTTTGAGCCCCCTTTCAAAAGAAACCCTACATCTTATCCGATATTTTCATGAATTTAATGTTTAAGAAACTTATATTCAGATCAAATGCTCATTTTATTGGAATAAAAGCTTAATAAGTAAAGAAACGCTGATATCATTGATAAAGAATAATTAAACTTATAATAAAACTATAATAAAAGATAATTATCTGTAATCTTCTACTGAATAAAAAATTCTAATATTTACAGTTTAGCGAAAAAGCATTTGACAATTAATTTGAATTGAAATTAAGACAAATAACTTTATAGAAAGTCAAAATAATTGAGTTAACTTTGAAATAAAGAAACATTTATGTCCAATGTATAGACTGTTCCATAAGTTCGGGATATGAAAAATACTTTTTAACTATTGAAAGCGCGACCAATACCTTAATTTCAATTCAGAGTCAAGAGTTTTCGGATTAAATTCTTTTTGTATTCAAACAAACATTGTATAATATATTGTCAAATGACTTGAAATTGAATACATTTAAACCTATTGTGAATGAAATGAATGAAAATGACTTATAGTAGATAAAAAACTAATAACAATCAACTATCAAATGAATTTGAGTGACTGAGTTTCCAAATTCTAAAACAATCCCGAAAACACTTGACTCTATTTTGTAATTAAGGTAAAGCTTTCCTCATCCCTAGACTTGTGGAACATTCTATATATTGTTTCGGTTGTGAGAATCAATTTTTGTTATATATTTAAAAAATGATAAATTTCAGAAATGAAAAAGTATTTTCTTGAAAATGAGTTCGTAATATTTTTTATTTACAATTTTCCCAAAATTTGTCTTCAATTTATCACTTTCTAAATATAAAGTTTATTCGAAATCAATATGACTTAATTTGAATAAAAACTAAGCATTAATAAAATAATATAATAAATATAATGTGTAATAATAATAAAAATAAAATACTAAGCAATAAAAATGGTAGCATTTAAGCAATCATAATATCAAAATGTTTTATAATTCGGAATTCTGTGTTTTTATGATTGAAGTTGTGAGAAATGAATAGTAATGATCTATACAAGCATTATATTTAGTTTGAAATTGTTTTACCAATCAATCGATTTGTTGTTCAGAAATAAACAGAATGTTCTGAATTCTAAAAATTTTGTCGATGAAATCATATCATGAATTTACAGTATATCCGATACTATTGAATATTCGTTTAATTAATTAAATATCTAATTTCAACTCAACTTTAAAGCTTTTATTTCTTTTCGATTTTTAAACTGATTCAAACCATCATATTCTTACTTTCACTAACTATTTAAAATAGAATATTCTTTATTGTTTTTTTTTCTAAATAATTTCGGTTAAACTTTTTTGAGAAATGTTAGTTTGAAATCTGAGGAATTCTATAAATTATGATCAATATTATATAATTTTTTAGAGTATTTAAAAATAATGATTATTAAATCCTTAACTAAACCTAAACTTAAACCAAAATTATAAGAGAGATATTGTGAAGCAATGTTTGAATAATTAGATATCGAAGAGTGTTGTGAAATGCTGTTGAAATGCGTTGATAGGATGTGCTCATATATTGTTGAGTAGAAGCAATGATAGGAATAGAGAGTACAGTAGAAACTATATACTATATACAGTATTATAACATACACTACACCCTCGCCACTAGCGTTCTAATGTGGGTGTAGACCAAAAGGTATAGAGATCTAGTATAGAAAGCATAAAACTAAGCCTAAACTACGTTCGAGAAAGACCTTCTTGTGCGGGTTCGCTCTCTATTGAGTTGATCAGCAAAACATTATAAGAATATTTCATCCCTGTATTAGGAATGGATCCGACCTATGGCTCAACGTATTGCAAAACCAGTCTCTCTCTGTTCTCTCTGAGGTCTATCTCCTGAAAATAAAACGCTTGCAAATAGTATTTGCGAAGTAGTATTTCTAAATAGTGAACCACAGAAAGGAGGGGAGAGTCGAGAGTCAAACTTCATGTTTGGCTACCAATGCTTACAATGTATTTTACTTATCAATTGTGTTTCTCTCTTATGAGATATATTCAGAATATATTGCTATTGCGTTGTCATTACAATCAATTATTTTAAATATTATCTAACATTTAATTCAACTTTTTCAACATTTCTCACCGAAAGTTCATTTAAACTCCAATTGTCGTTAACTAAGTTTGAAATACCAATCAGTTTATTAGCGGCTGAAACGAATTCATACCAATCGAGTGTTCCGTCAAATGATTGCATCCTATCTTTCAATTAATATTACTATTTATTAATAGAAATCAAGTATTAACTAATTATCATATTCATGATCAGTATGTATTCGTTTATTTATTATTAATAATTACAGTATTTATTGCTTGTTATCATTCAATTCACTTCTTTTGGAGTAAACGTGTGTTCAGTTTAAACAATACCTAAAATAATAAATAATAACTTTAATTAATAATTATATTAAAATTTAATAATAAATTAAACATAAAGTTTTGCATTACTTTATGTGGAGTTTCTTATGAAATAACTGTTTGATCGAAAAGTTGAAGTGAGAAATAAGTAAAGTTTTAAGAACTGAAGAACACGAACACTGAAACAACTATAAGTTTGAATAATAAAACTTTTCAAACTTTGATTGCTATTAATTGGGATTATTTTGACGTTTTGTGTGAAGTCTACGACATGAGTGTTGTTATCGTTCGTAAGACTTCTGAGCGTTTAAACTAAAAAGTATATTGAATCGGATGTGAGTCTAAACTCAGTTCATTGCCGTTACTCTTAGGGGACGTCCATTAGTCCCGACCTCAAGTCGGCCTCCATTTCAACCATCAATCTATCTCTCTATTAGTGTTCTCAATAGATCTTATTTATTATTATTCATTATTATTCATATGCAATACAAACATCAACTTAATATCCATTAATGTGAATGACAATTGAGAAACAATTTGGGTAAATATTACTTATTATTTATTAAAATATTTATATCAATACATTTTACATAACTATTCATCTATTTTTACTTCACATTTAATACAACTTATATAATATAGTTATCAAACTTATGCAATAAACCGTTTCATTTATTACCACTTATTCTAAACTCTTTCTATATTCTCATAATCATTCAATTTCAATATTAACTCAACTTATTATTACTTTACTTTAATATACTTTCCAAATATTCAGTTTATTTCAGTGAAAATTCGATTCATACAAATACTAATTTTACATTTTCTCACTTAATCTCAGTTCAAATTTCGAAATATTTAAATAGGTTTATGATTCATGTTTATGAATATTCAAAATTTAATAGATTTTATTCGTATTTCAGATTTAGATCAATATTATAATTGCTTTTTTGAGAAAATAAATTATAATTACGAACATTTCATAATTATTTTTCAATTATCGATGAAAAGGGTCAATAAATATCAGATAAATATGAAACTTGTGTCAAAATTTCGATTTGAAAATGAATTATCATCAGAAATATCTATAATTAATTGTGAATATGAATGCAATCTATAATTTTTCAAAATGAGCTGTCATTAATGTTTGAAATGATAGAAAAGATAGAAATAAAACTTAAATGCTTTTAGAGAACTTATTTTGAAACTCGAATATCGACTTATTTTCCAATGACTTTGGTTTTTATGTTGAAATTCAATGTTTATGAGAGTTGAGTCTAACTTATTATAGGTGTGTGAGTGAGAAGAGGGGGAAATTCAAACTTATATAAAAATATGATAACTTTTTATACTAAATACTAGTATTGAGAACCGGTTAATAATCTGATTTGAGTGACTCGAATCAGATTTTAAACTATTAAATAAAACACGCAATCATAATAAATAATGATAATAATAATACGAATAGGTTTCAAACATTGCGAAATCTCGAGACTCGAACTCCTCATAATTTTTTTTCTTAATTAAAATATAAATAATTAAAGAGAAACTTTTGGACTTTTCTAATGTATAAACTCTAATATTCGATAATTAAAGCGAAGGCTTTTCTATTCGAAAAGTTTGAAAATTCGGAAAAATGATAATAAAATGAATTTCTGTAAATAAGTTTTTGAGGTTAATTCGTTTTGGATAATGTCAGTGATTATTATTGTTTAATTGTTTACATTTATAGCTATTGAGCATAACAAACAAATAGTAAAAAATTCATAAAAACATTTCTATTGATTCGGTTCAAGAACTCGAATGAATTAAGGTTTTTATTTCATATAAGGTATTATTATATTTATTTTGAAATAACAACTTATTATTTATCAGTTTAATTATTACGACGTTTTACAACATTTGGAGACAATATTTGAGAGTCATTTGATTCGTGCAAAGTATGCATACATACAGATTCACTCATTCATAAATTCATTGACATTTTTATTTGACTTCCGTCTTGTCATAAGTTGTAAGTCGTCTCAAATTTCAAACTTAAAAACTATTTACATTTTTGACAATGCGTAACATTTACGAGAAATGCTAATTTTCAAACAGTTTGCTTATACTTCAAAATGCAAATATAGTTTTTATGAATTAAATAAACAAAACAAACAAACAATTCAAACCACAAACATTTAAACCACAAATTTTTAATACCAGCTTAACTTTAATAGCATTTTATTATTTCGATAACTTATGAGACAATACAACTAATTTTGTTACTGTCGTTGATAATCATTGATTTATTTCGCAGACATATAATGAAAAACATAAATCGTAGAAAATATAATGAAAAATATTTAATAGAAAAACTAGAGTGAGTGTTGAAATCGATAAATTTTTGCAGGTTTTAAATGTTTTTCATTATTAGCCTTAAGAAAAGATCATTGACAGTAAAATAATTGGTGGACAAAACTGACTCACAATTGTAACTCGTGTTGAAATTAATATAAGAAAGTTTTAAGTTTAAATAATAGTGAATTTTTATAGAGATTATTTATAACTACAAAATTCCTTATTAATAAATGAATTTGAAAATAGTTTTTAAAACTTTAATTTTGAATACCAATGAAAAAGTTGAGGAATTGATGAAGAATGAAAGCCTTAACCGAAAGAATCGATTAACTCGAATGTATGGCTGGTTTCTCTAACCAACTCCTTTTCTTAGATAAACAATTTTATTGATTCATACTTTATGTCTCTGTCTTATCGTTTCTAAGATCGAAAATTTAACATTTTCTCTTTTTCAAAATTATGTTCAGATTTTACAATTTTCGTTATAGTAATTCTGTTATCATGATTATTGTCCTGACAATGGTCTCAGCGAAGATCGAAAACGTTCGACATGTTTAACATCTATTTTTCATAACTATTTATATTTCTATTTTTACTCATAAATAAAGATATTAAAAGTGAAACATTTATTATTAATCGAGAGATTTATTTCACCTCTTAATTGAAGATTTGTTATATTATTGAATTTTATTGTTGTTTTAATGCTCTAACGATTCTACAGTATATCAATTCCTGCAAAAAGATCACATATTTGTGAATAATTTCTATTGCTTTCAAAACTGTATTTATTGAAATTCATAAAACACGGGAAAATCTATTATTTATAGGTTGAGCTCAAGATTAATTTCTGAAAAATTATGACAATTAGAGTTAAGCCTCTTATTGAATGGATTTTCTTTTATACCCATTGACTGAAAATTATTTACAACAAATTTTGATATCTTTTCAACTCATAGTAATTCTCATTATTAAAGAATAAAGGATAAACTTCTAAAGGTCTGAAAAGCATTTATTGAGTATTTACTCAAAATTTGATAAAGAAGTGAACTTTTTGCAGGAACTGATTGAATATACATTAGTTATATTTGACAACATTTTTCCTGAATTGAAATTTCCATTTATACTATTGAGTAATCTTTAAAATAAGTAAAGTTTTTTTACATTATTTAAATACCTAAATCTGTATAAACTTGAAATATTTTTATTTCACTGTTGATTAAAATTGAGTGATTTTAATAGTTTCTTATTTTAAATATTTAAGTTAGAATTATTTGAACTTAATTTAGTTTTAAACTCATATAACTTATTATACAAATCAAATCATATTAACATTTGTATCAGAACAACAATGAAATGAATCTCTCAATAATATTCAAATTGCTTTATTATTTTTCAATGAAAGTATATATAAATATAATTTGAATTATTGTTTATCATAATAGAAAGTATCAGACATGCAGACAGAAAGTGCCAAAATCTAAACACATTCTTCTAAATAAGAGTTTGAAAATTTTACATAACAAGAATCAGTTTTTAATTTGAAATTATTTTTTCATATTATTGATATAAATACTATTTCACTAAAAATGAATAAAACTGATGCCTAATTTCATTTGAATTAAGGTTAAAATTCGATGATCTGATCAATCATTCAAAGTCTTATTCGAAAGATTTGACGTCTAATAAACACACGAACTATCTATTAATTTCAATCTAATGAAGTGATCACTTTATAATTATATATTTTCCGAACTTTTTAAATTTATTATGAGTTTAAATCATTTTTTCGTTTTAATGTGCAATTTATTAGTAAACAAAATAAGGAAAAGTAAATATTCAGTATTTGAAAAATCAGTTGTCAATAGTTTTCATAAAGTTGGGCAAACATCCAAAAATTTAGGGCTGGTTTGAGCCCAAGATTTTATTCTTTTGGCAAAGTCTAAATCTAAAGGATTTTTAGACATGAAGTCCATCTAATGGTTTAGTCTTCAAAGTCTAGATTTTGCAAAACTTGACATTATTTCAGTGAAAAATATACCTCTCATTATGAAATAATGAGAAAAATTGATTTTTGTCCTTAAATTCGAAAGCAAAGCGCAAAACATTAATTCAAAAGTTTCTCTCATTTACGCAATAGTTATATAATCAAAAATCGCGCGTTTAGTCAATAAATGTGAAAGTAAAGGGTACGTCACACTCAAAAGTGAAAGTATTGGACAAAATTGTATGAAAAGGGAGTAAAAGCACTTTCTCTAATATCCCTATTAAAGTTGGTCTCATTTCTCTTTCTTTTCTCTCTTCTCCCTCTCTCTGATGTACAGTCACACACACTCTCAAACATAAGCACACAATTCGATATAATAGTATTGCAACGCGCATAGCGAACACACAGACATACACACACACACTCACTACACATGGTGATCAATGTGAGTTGCTATGGAGATCATGCCTGATATTGTATGCTTTTCTATTATATTATTGTCAGGTGCGTTACGTTAGGGCCAAAGCCATGTACGCTAAAGGGAAAGGTTCTACAGTCCCTTCTGATGCTCAGGCAAGAGAAAAGTAAGTATAACTTATTTATATCTATCATTTTTATTTTATATTTACCTTTAATAAGTTTTTATAATTTTATTCCAACCAAATACACACAAATCATAAGTGTTTATATATATTGAATAATAAACTAAAAATTGATTTTTTACCGGCAAGAGATCAATGCTTACTCTCATAGTTATGTCTAACTTATAACACTCTTATGATAGTAATAGCAATGTGACCCCTTATTTGTAACTCATGGCAATACGCAGTCGAACATTTTCCTCGATAAATAATATAGGGATCAGTTGAATAATTTCGAAGGGTAGTGTCAGATAGTATTTTCAGAAACTTTTGGTTCGTATTCAGTTTTTATCGAAAGCAACTTTTAGTATTGCAGCTATTATTGCAACCTTGAGAGAGAGCTGAGAGAGTAGGAAAAATCAATGCCAATCAAAGCGTGTGTGCATATAATAAACACATTAGTATATTATAAATACTGGCATTTCATACAAGTGTGGCATCAATGAGAACAGATGTAATGAAACCATACAATGCATACAAACATTACACTCACCTCTTAGTCAAATAGGGAAATAAAAGTATTGAACACTTCAATTAAATTATTAAACTCTATCTCTTTGAATGTGTAAAACTTTTACATTTATTTATCGCCAGATAATAATAGCACTAAATATATTGTTTTTATTGTTTCCTCAATTGTTCAATATTTATATATAAACACATCTATGATATGATAGCCTTTAGTTTCAAAACATGTTATGTTGAGTTCTATATAAATACTGTCATTCATATAGTATTAAAATAATAGGTTATTTGTTATGAATTAAATGATTATTAATTATATGTTTTGATTAATTAAAATAAAATTGTCTTGTCTTTTAAGGTTAGCGTTATATGTATACGAATACTTACTACATGTCGGGGCCCAAAAAGCTGCACAAACTTTTTTATCTGAGGTAAAAGTTCTGTTTAAAAACTTTTCTTACTTTTTAAAAATTACATTTATTTTCTGTCTTTTATATATGGAAAGCGCAATAGTTTAATATATTTATGTGCCCTTAATGTTCCTGCACATAAAACAGCACAATATATACACACACTTTTAGAGTGTTGATCGATAGCATTCTTCTGGTTCTGCAAAAGAGCATCTCTTTTCTGTTTGCTTGTGTGCAATGCATTTGCTTTCGGGCAAACTCTAAACACTGGCAACGAATCCGAACTCTACTCTTTGCCGGCAATCCATATATTTGAGCGCAAATATTATATGATAGAGAAAAACCTACTCTAGTATAATAACGAAAACTTTTGCTCAAAATAATGTAGAAAAAAGTTTTCTATATATAGTATTCTAACAAATATGCAGAACATTCTGATATATAGAGATTTATGAATTATATTTAGTTCAAAATATACATTATTAGTAGACTTGGAGTAAAATAATTGAATTAAATTAAATTTGTCACTAAATGACAGCAGTAGTTAATTTACAAATATAGTTAACATGACTTTTTGAAAATAGAAAAAGAATTAATTGATAAACAATTAGATTTATAAATATATAAACATTAATATAAGTTAAAGACTATTAATTTGATATAATTGGAAAAAATAGTTTGATATACAGTAACATAAGTTAGAATAAAACTGATGCTGTTGTGCTGTTTGTATAGCCATAAAAAGTTTGAATTAATGCCAAAAATGATTATAACATAGTTTTTTGTGAAGTACACTATGTGTACCCACTTTTGCTTTCACTTGAATAGCGATTAATCATAATTTGTTTGCCACTTATTGATTGGTATCATTGAATCTTTGCATTACAGATAAGATGGGAGAAGAATATCACATTAGGTGAGCCGCCGGGGTTTCTTCATTCCTGGTGGTGGTAAGTATTGTATATTTTATCACAAATCTTCTCCTACTATTGCTCTCAAACTGTTAGACAACTCTTTATTCATTTTTTAATACCACTGCCATTCAAATTGTGTTAAATTTGGCGCTTCTTTTGTCGCTTTAATCCAATTGACACTCGAGAACATGATATACTTAGTATTTAGTTATAGTTCACGAAATGGTCATCAAATTATGCGTGAAAAATGCTAATTAACACTCTTTAATAAAAAACGGAAGTTGTAATCATTCTGCACAATAAGATTTTCAAATGTCTATACATTTACACTGATTAACATATAATTAAGTACTTAAACCGTATGTAAATCAGACCCCTTTTTTCAAAGAATCCATAATTATTATAATGTAAAGCTTAATGACGTGAATCTGTTGTCGTTTCGCTTTTTACTACAAATCAAAACAGAGACAGTTTAGGAATCAATTTTGGGCATAGACTTAACTGACATTCCATTACATTATGAATAGTAAGAAAGATTCTGTTGTCCCTCAAACGGGAGAAAAGCGTTAGTGCGTGATATCCTGGCCGATGGCCAAAGAGCCAAATCTCCGTTAAACACTCGATTGTGTGTCCAATTTCTTTATAGATTAGAGTATAAGAGAAAGCGTGTGCCAGAGTCTAAGCCATACTATATGCCAAACTCTCTGCCCAACCACTTATACTTTGTCTCTCTATGCGGTCCTTATATTCATCATTATTATTATATTGACTGTTAAATCCTTTTTATTATTTAATCTTTTTTCTCCACATTTTTCAATATCAAGTTTTATTATTTTTCACTCCGAGTGTAAACTTATTTTACACTTAAATTTCCTCTCTTTTCATGTTTACTATGAATAAAATGATTGTATAAAATCGAATACAATATTATTAACTGTGACTTTCTTTGGTCAAAAAGCGAGAGAGAATATTTGTAAGGGCTTAACATTACATTATGTTCATTATGTTCATAATATAACATCAAATGTGATCAATAGTAGTCATGACATTTACACGATATGCTAAATATTTGATATATCTGTCAGTTTAAGGATGTATTTGTCAATTGTATATTAGAGGGGCTCTAAAGTTAATATTCTTAAAGACCACATGAATCGGTTTGTAAGGTGAGAGATGCTTGAGTAGGGATAAGGGATACAATTGTTAACATAAAAGAGGAGGTCTGTCCGTTCATTACAATCCCTATTGCTGTGACTATTTTTTGTGGAGCTCTCGGGTTCGCACCTATTACTAAAGATTTACAATAATATAAATAATATATACATATATTTGAGTTTAAGGTCGAGCTTGTTTACAGCTGCAAAGGTTAACTATTATATTTAGCTAAAGAGAGTGCGAATCCGTTACAAATAAAGCCATCCGTTTTCAAAGCTGCCAAACACACATTGGACGACACAATGAATCAAATACAAAACCTATGCAGCATTTGCTCCTCTTTTTCCAGACCAGACACAAATACCCTCAAAACTTACGAGTCGCTTATTTTTCCGTTTTATTTCTTAACGCTTTTTATTGTGACACAATTCAGTCCCTATAGTATTCAGAATTGGTGACTAACTTTTGGAGACATTGCGTACACTTTAAACCACATCTCCTCTCGAGGGGTTTACACTATTTTCTTGGCTTTTTATCTATTTCTATTTTGTTGGTCTCATTCTTCAAAATAAAAAGGAATGTTTAGTGTCTCTCTCAGTATGTGATAAACCAATAAACCCCTGAAAGTTAGTCCTTTAAAATTGTTTAATACTTGAATATTCATTTATGAGGCGGTGTCAGACAGACCTTTATATAGAAGTAGATACCGAACCACTACTTATTATGAAATAAAATTCTAAATACTTCTTACATTCCTAACTGTACTCTAGTATTCAGATCATATTATTTGCAATGTTTCAAACAAATGAATAAATACTAAGCTTAAGCTATAGTAATGAGGTTAACCCAAACAATTATCTTTCTAATCCTTTTATTGCTTATAATTTATGAGTTTTGTTTCCTAATCATAGACAATGCGAGCAATTTTTCTCTTTTATGATAACGACATTCAACGATTGTCTTGATATTGGTCTATGAGAAACATTTGGTCACATGTTGTCATAATAACATTCTAAAGCATACCGGCTATTATGACATAGACTAAAGTCATAACATTTCGACTAAAACTAATGACATCTAATTTTTTAATTATTTTAGACTAGAATTTATTATTTTTACGTGACTTTAAACTGATTTGAATAGAAACCAGATTTCGAAACAATAGTTCACATGTAGTTTAGAATCCTTTAGTAACAAATAGTTTTAAGCTAATGGTGGTGTCCCTGACATGAAGTGACATGACTTGTATGCCTCATAAGTTATACCGTATTCAATATAGCCTTATATCATATGTTGCAATGAGTGTGAGTGCTATTGATAATAACAATAATAAGATAGCAATAATACTGTTTAATATTGTATTGTTAGAGAGTTGAGAAGGCAATCAGCAAATTATTTCCCCGTCGATGAGTGGAGTTTGAGTTAAAGTTTGTAAAGTTTAACAACAAAATACTGCACTACAAGCAAGATATAAAGATAGAAAAAAAGAAATATTTAGTCAAACCTTATAAGCAGTAATGCATTTAACCATTAGCTTTTGTCCCCATCTCTGTGCCCCCTCTCCCCCACTTCTCCACCTCAAATCCCCTCCAACTCACCGCCGAGAATGTCCCTCCGATGGCCTTTTGCGAGCCCTCTCTATCGACCCCACCCATCCATTTCAAGGACATATATGAGGCACTTCTTCACTTCAGTTTAACCTTAAACCAGTGCATCCTGTCGTAGATGGCATGGATGGCATACCTGCTTTCGATGCTTTAGATGGCAACCAATACAATCATTAGTCTTCTGCCAGAGTCTGTCTGACGGCCAGTGAAAGTTGCAATTCTCAGACTTGTGAGCAGAGCAACAAATTGGTATAACTTATGCATTACAGTATAGTATGTATAGTGTCTACACAATTATAGCTACAATACCTGTTAGGGTATCTTTTCTCTTATAACACAAAAATAAAACATAATAAATTACTTTTTTCTAAAAAGAAATCAATCATATATTCCTTAGTCCATGAATCTTATGAAACTCCTCCCAACTCCCCTTTTATGGCCGACTTCAGAATGTCCCGCAATTAATCTATTTGTAAAAAATTGACAGATGGTCTCAACTAATACATCATCAATTTTACAACTAAAAGTTTAATGATTTGTCTCAAATCATCTTTTAAATACTCTCAGATAATTTGGGATAATATCTATTGTGATGAATATTTTATTGAATTAATTCAATATTAGGAAAAGGTTTTTTATAAAATTGAAATGCATTGATGGGCCATAAGATGAACTTTTTATTTTTTAAAAATTAATGAAAGAGTATGAAAACTAATATATTGAAAAATAACATGAGTATTAATAGACAAGAAGTTTGGAAATTCCGAATTTCCCTGATATATATCACTGGTTGAAAATTTAAGGAAATTGATGAAAACTATTCTAATTTAAAACAATATATCACACGCTCTCATATTGTCATAGATTTTATGGTCGCTATCGAGGCTTCAAAGCCCTAAAGTATTACTCAAACGGCTTGAAAATCAAAATATTTGCAAAAATCTCATATTAAACTAAAATTGAAAGAAATACTTTACAATTAGTATTATTTAAATAGCGGAATGAATTTCGTCATTTTCATGGATATTACATTACTTGTGAAATATCTGCAGTAACTTTAATTGGTGTAAAAAATGCGGAAAATAGGCATAAAATTGAACTCTGAATGAAAAAAGTGTTGGAATTGCACTTTCAACTGAGTACTAAATGATAGAATTTATGAGA
This sequence comes from Camisia spinifer, assembly GCA_034694065.1. Classification (NCBI taxonomy): domain Eukaryota; kingdom Metazoa; phylum Arthropoda; class Arachnida; order Sarcoptiformes; family Camisiidae; genus Camisia; species Camisia spinifer. The sequence continues at coordinate 13,873 of JAQFXV010000135.1, forward strand.
ATAGGAATATATAAATTTCAATTAGAGAAACATTACTCATTTTTATTATTTTTATTCAATATATTTAACGATCAATTGCAGAACAATTCATTCAAATATACTATATTTTTCCGGATTAGTTTCAAAATTCAATTATTTAAATTTACATATAATTCATCAAAATTGAAAATATTATCATCAATTTTTACGAAATTCGATTATAATCTAAATAGTGTAAAAAACTTAGCAAATGTGCAAAATCTTTCAAATTTTCGTTTAGTGCTGAAGATGTGCTTCGATTATTAGGAAATAAGTTAATACTTATTTTGCTCAAAATGATGATACTTTTGAAGAGAAAAATTCACATTTAATTTCATATGTAATTTTCTCTGAACAGAAAATACTTTTATGAAATTATCATTTGTGAGATAAACTTAAATTCGTGTTTAAAAAGTAGAAAATAGGGTTATAAAGTCTTTTATTATAGATAACATTTTTGTGAAAACTGTTTCTTTTTTGTATATTTTCTCACTGAATGACATACAAGTTATAAATATATTTCTATAAATTTTTGAATTGAATTCTTAGCTAACTTTGAAATTTGCGGACTTTATATCAATATTTTTGATAAATATTGAAAATGTTTGATTTAATTGCTTTATATTTAAATGATATATTTTAATAGTTTAAATAAATATTATGTCATTTAGCTGACTATGATTTGAAAATAAAGCAATTTTGAATATACTGTAGATTTAATGGATTAACTTTTAATTTTGTAATAGTGTTGTACTGAAAGTTTGAGATAAATGACTACAATTTATATTCAGATATTTGTTAGAACATGATTCGGATGAGTTAATCTCGTGGGAAAAATCCTAAAACTTTCAATACATCACACATTTGAGCTGCTGTTGAAATTTTCTTAGCATTAATTAGTGGAAAGAGAAGATTAACTTAAAGTCATCATAAGATCACACATGCATTAGCGCTCAATTCAATATCGAAGGCATGCATAGACACATACAGAATAAGTTGCAATTTAATCATCTCCAAAACCATACCCTAGAGCTCTATTTACTATACTTTCCGCTGTATTTTATTATATCGTCCCAAACGATCAAGAACTTAAAGCAACTGATGATCATATTAGTAATGCTTATGTAATTCAATCTAAATTATAATAGAAACCTATGCCATTCGTCTCACTCTTTAAGAGGATTTATTGAGTATCTGTCCTTATATGACAGCACGTGTTGTTATTGTCTTTGTTCAATCTTTCAACTATAAAATGCCATATAATTATGAAAGTTGATCAAAATGTTTATTATTTCATTCTAGTAATGTATATACCTGTACAAGTTGTCAACTATATTAAGTAAGATGATATCAAACTATTCAATAATCAATATTCATTTTGATGTTGTTAATTGGGTATCAATTATATCAAATCTTAACATGTTTATAGGCTCGTAAAGTTCAGATGATTCAGTTAAATATATGGTTAATAAATTCTAATATGACAGCTATTTAACATGAAGATCATCCGTAAGCTCCAAAATGACTGTCATTTTTTGCTCTTCAATTCTAACTTCTTTCACCAAATATTCAGTCGTATTGAGTTATATCTACTGTATTTACTTTACGTTCTCTGCATTTCAATTAGACTTTTCATTTTTGGACATAAAAGTTGACGCTCTGTCTCGATATCAATCTTATACCTGTTGAGAAATAATATCTGACATAACTCGCAATTTAGAGGTTAATCCTTTGGTCTCAAAGAACACTAATTCAAATTGTTTAATAAAGTCAACAGTTTTGAGCAATACTTGAACATTCTGTCTAAACCATAACACCTTTACATGAGACAAATTTGAGATTTATTAATTAATATTTAACTTTTATTTGACAGCGTGTTTTGGGATCTGTATTGCGCTGCACCCGAACGGAGAGATTCGTGCGAACATTCGAGTGAAGCGAAAGCATTTCACGATTATGTAAGTTTTTTAATTTTATATTCTGTCAAATTTACTTCATTTTTCAAGCTTTATATTTATGTTATTCTAACAATTTTTTCAGTACTGATGTGTAAATTCTATTTATTTTGCACAAAATATTGTCAAATTAATTCAGGGATTTTACGATAAATACTTCATTAATTAAATTTTATATAAATATTACCTCACCTTTCGGTAACTTCACTATTGAATTCTTAAAACTAATTTTTACTTTGATTTGACGGAATCGATGAATTGCAATCCTGTTCAAGATTTATTACAAACATAAGATCTCCGTTACATACAATAGGAATCAATTTTATATAATATTATAATAGTTAGAGTTACTCAAAGATTACATCTTATTTAACATCTTTATTCTGATTTTATGACATTTAATCACAGAATATAATGCAAATAATAATTTATATTGCATTGAATGTTGTATGTATTGAAATCATAAAAAGGTTTACTCAAAGATATCTTTATAAGCCCTCCATTTTCTTTGAAAAGAGTTCACACAACTCATTAGTTAATAATTAACTATGTGTTAAAAAATCAGAAAAACCCTTCAAACCATTAAATAAACTTTGATTTTATCTCAAAAGGCGAGTTTTATTTATTATAATTCTATTTCAAAAGTTCAATCTCTAATCGGAAGGGATTTTCAAATTTTAAAAATTAACAAATGCTGAATATTTCATCATTATTTGAAAAAAATTCTCAGTCAAAAGTAATCAATAATTATCAATGCATTGACACTCCTTTCAGAGCAAATTATGGGTTTATGAAAATATCTAACTTTAGGTAAACTTTTTGTGAAATTAAGATTTAAGTTTTCAAATATATTTCTGATATATAGGTATTTTGTCTCTTAAAGTCAAATAAGTTTTATAAGTTTTTCATTAATAGTCCCAGATTTTAATCGCAATCATAAATCAAAAATTTTAAAAGCAATGTCTTAATTGCCCGTTTCTTTCTATTCTAAAAACTCAGTTTCTTATATGGCTTTTCGATTTTATTTTTCTCGATATATTGAAATGCATACAATTGGCTAAAAAAGTACAATAAGTCATATAATAAATATTGAAGACGATCGTGAATAAGTGGGCGACTAAAATATCTTATTGTTAGGTTTATACGAAAAGGCATTAAAATTAAGACTTCAAATAAAGTATTGATCAATACTTATGTTTTAATAACTTAATTACATAAAATGTTGAGAGTTTGAAGATTGTATCAATCAATTCGGCATAATTTACAAAGAAATATTTGAGTGGTTAATACTTATTATTGTACTCATTAATGATCAAAATTAAGTTGAATTGCGATGTAAACTGTTATCTAATCATTTGAGATTCAATACATTTGCCGATCATTGTTAGTCAAATGAAACTTCATTAAAACAATAACTCAAACGTTAAAAAATTCATTTCATAAGCAAACAGAAAATCTTCACTCAGAGTCGAAAATCTTCATTCATTGTTATGATCTTACGCTTTGGTCAACAAAAAAGCCTTAAAGCATGGGTTGATTGACTAATTGAAAACATGATCAATAGTTGATATTATCTTCTGAATGTTGTCATTTAAACAAGATCTTAAGGGTTAGCCTTGAGTGCAAGCTTTCAAAAAATTAGATTCTGTTAGTATTACATGAATTTATTGCATTTTAATTCTAGCAATTATTATGACAGTAAGGGTTATTTCAATTGATTGATAATTATATTTGAATTATTAATACTCAAAAATAATATGATGAAAGCAAAAAAGTGTTGATTAACTGTTAGTAAACTTTAAACCCTAGAATAGAGTTACATAATATCTAAAGTGGCATAAGTTATATGACTTTTAATCCAACCAAATAGTATAGAATAACATAGAATATCATAGTTTGAAAGGAAAATCCTTTTTGAATTACTACTTAAAAAGTATTAATCTTATAACAAGTTCTCTACAACTAAACAATTAGAATATTGAGAATGTAGAGAATGTTCATGAGTTTAAATATGATACTCGCTATACAATGATAAAGGAGTGAAGTGTAAGTTTATATAACTTATTACAAGTGAACGGAGAATAAACCCAAACAGGAAAGAGTGTGCGTGTGTTCGACTCAATTGATGCCATTCAACAAACCCCAAAAATGTGAGCGTTATGTATGAGGTGTTCAATCAGTCAACAAAAAGTGAATGAGGGAACAAACCCTCCAAACACATAACAGTTCCCCACTTGAGACTCAAGTGTTCCTTAAGATGACACCAAGAGATGTATAATTTGATGTTCAAATGTTCCAATATCTATATTTTAGCGTCAATTCAATCAGAGCTTTCATGTGATAAACGCTTATCATATTTCGTACTCATTATAATTCTGTTCAATTCTGATCTTTGTATTTTGTACTCTTCACATACTTTTGTCAGATTAAAAAGTCGTTCATAATTTATTGTTTACTATTTGTAACTCAGTTTCAATTCATTCATAAGATCACAATAACTAAACTTATTTATCTATTTTCTATGTAACTATGGTTTCATTCATTTGAGTAGAAATAAGTTCTCTCAACTTTATGAACCAACAGTACATCACCTCAAACTCATTTAAGTTTACGTTTTTTGTCCTCTTTTTTATGTCTAAAACACTTTCTGACCATCATTTTATTTCTTATTCATGCATGTCTTCGAAGGCTCTTTTACTTAATAAGCAAATCAGAAGTCACTGAAGCCTTTGGTGGAAAATTCCAGCGAATGATTATTTTAAATAAATATAGATTTTCTTAAAACTAACTTTGATATCATAGCTATTCAATAATATAACTTTCGAAACATGAATGAAGATATTTTAGTTTAAGGCTAGAATAAATGGTAGTTAAAACTTGGTTTCTATTTTCCATAATAATAACGTTAGTAAACAATAATATTACTTAATATAATGAAATCAAATCGAATAAAGCTATGATTAAATGTTAGAAAAATTTAGGTCAGATTTAAGTCTAATAAATCACTTTCAATATAAATGACAATTATTTAATATATATTCAAATCATTTTAATGCAATTCTATATTTTCTTTCTCTCAGTTTTAATAAATTGGATATTTTTGTTTTTGATAAAAATTTTAAAGTTGTTTTTAAAGTTATTTAAATTATATATAAGTTGTTTTACGCAAAAATTACAATTGTTCTGAATTGTTTTCTATTGAAAGCAATATTTATTTAACGTTCGATCCAGTGGTGAATCGCTTTTGCTCTTGAAATTCCTTCAATCGAGAAATGCTTGAATGGTTCTCTTTTTGCTCAATTTAGCGCTCGTGAACACTTCGAATGACGAGTTCATAAGTCTTATGGTTCATAAGTCGCTAACCTCTAGTTTGAGATAATGATGATTATTCAAAATAGATCGCAATTTAAAGATATACAGATATACAGGTTTGTTTCACCAATAGTTGACAACTACCCCTCAAATCCGGTTGTTATTCAATAATATTCACAATTCCAGTGTAATAATACTCAAATTCAAAGATCATTACGAGTTCCGTAATTTAAATCAAGCGAAACATTTTGAGAAACTCTAAATTCATTGAATTGTTTGGTAAAAGTTAAAACTCATTTGCGTTTCACACTTAATTAATAAAATTATTTTTATTTTCTAAACTTAATTTCTATTCGAGAGCGAAACATATCTGTGAAGATGCCGACAGTCATTAGATTCTGCATTAGAGAACATGTCTAATACTCTTGTGCTGATGACCAGAACTTCATAAAAGCTGCGATACTCTCATCTCATACTTCATAATATCATAAGTTTTCAGACATTTCAGAGATTTTCAGAGCCAATCATAATTTATGATTCATTACAATTAAAGGAAACATCAATATTTCGGTTGAGTTAATATCCGAGTAAACATTGTCTAGAATTTCATTTTATTCGTCTGTTTCATAATGTTTTGATAAATATATCATATTCTCAGTATTTCATGTTATCAAAAGTTTCAACTGATTCATAGAATAATGATATTTTTCGGAATAGACTATCAAATTTCGAAAATTTCGCTTTCAACGAGCTTTGCTCATTACAAAATTGTATCAACGGATTAAATTTATTAAAAATAGAGCCGTTCAATAATGAAATATTTAATTTAAAGTTTTACAAACACATATTTGAAGCTCAAATGAGGCAAATTCTCATATGGATGTTAATCATTATTTCATGTAAAAGCTTCAAAATAAAATTAATTTCATTGATTTGACTCTAAAATACAGAAGTTTATCACATTTTTTAAAGATAAAATTTAAAGTTTTGACAAATTTTAGATAAAATTTAATCCTCTGTTTTCTGGCTTGAGTTTTGATTCCTGTTGACATTTTTAGCTTAATTTTCCTCATCATATTTTAAGGTATATTTCCTTATAAATAACTACATTGATATACTGTTGGGTCGCATAAAATTACTCCATTGATAGTGATTAACTCAAGTCACTTGAAGTGTGCTTTTTAGTTAATCAGAGCAACACTTTAAATGAAAACTAACAAAAAATATTGGAAATCGATGTCTTGAAACTTATATATTTTTTTTATTTATTCACTAGATTTTAAAGTTTGTTTTCTTTGACTTTTCAATGAGTAAATGTTGAATTTTGAATACTAATTACAGCGTATTGTAAGAGTATTGTTAGCTTAAATTCATTTCATTATGTTTATTAGACTTAACAATAATCATAAATCATTACAGAAGCGAAGGTCGTCTTATTTTCCATTTTGCTGTTTTTGTTCAATTCAGTTGAGTCTCAATTTGAAAACCAAATGACATTAATTATATAGTATTATTAATCATAAAATATTGAATATTTATATACCGGTAACTATTTTCTTGCCTATCATTTCTATATTAATGTAATAACAATCGAAATTATCTAAAATTGTTTAATTAAAGAATCTTGAAAAATGTAGAAGTAATAAAAGGAACTATTCTTGCATTGAATTGTGATTCGATCGCTAGCTTTGCGACTTTTGTTATATAGTGTTTGTTAATGGTTTTAATTCGAAAAATAATGTCACATAACTTGAATAACACATTTCATGGTCATATTACTTCTGCGTTTCAAATATAAACTCTATTAACTAGTATTCAAGTCTTATTTGCTTCATAAATTCAACCAAAACCCACTTTTCTCCACAAATTTCAATCATTTTCATCTCTACGCAAAACATATGACATATTAATAACTAAAAAATTAATATAATTCAATAAAATGGCTTTTTAATTAAAGCTCAAACACAAGTTTGTCACTTCTTATCGTATAATTACATAATTATAACCCCTTATACTTAAAATAGAGTTAAAGAAATCTGAAAGTCTTTCCTCAGAGATACAAAACTATTAAAAGTATTTATAAGTGTGTATTTGATTCGATTTCCTCTTTGTTCTTATGAAATGAAAAAATTGAACTAAGAATCTATAATTAGTACATTTTTGCAAATTTAATATTATTTTTGCTATTAGTGATTGTCTGTAATGTAATATTTTGTTATAATAAATGGAAAGAGTGGTCTTTCAGACTTATTAATAAGTAACTTATTTGAATTCATTTGCATGTTATCATGCACTAAATTATTGGAAATTGTTCTAAATTTAGTTCACAATTCTCTTTCCTTTGTTATTAAACCGGAAATTGTAATTCAATAATATTTTGCTTTAATTAATTGAGTCTAACTCTCAGGTTATTTAAGATTTCAAAAGTTGTAACACTATTTCGAGTTATTCTTAGATTTTATGTTTACATTAACCCATCGATTGATTATAACCCTAAAGACAAACTTGAAATAATTGACACAGACTTAGGAATCAATTTGAAATTTTTATTTCAAAAAATCTAATCATTAGTCAAAGCAAAACATTTTTCAAACCTATTTTATGTCAGAATAGAATAAATAAAATAAATAAAATATATGAAAATTTGAAATTCATTGGTTATGTTTTAAAGTTATTGATAAATTAGTATCGATTGACCTCAAATTAGAATTGATTTTTCAAAAAAATATGAGCATTCAATGATTCATTGCTTTCAAGTTAGAAATTAAAGATAAATTTCAAACTTTTCGTAAGTTTGTTAGTATTTGAATTAAATAAGAATTGGAAAATAGATATTTGGTTTTTTATGAAATGCAAACTTCTCCTTATTTTGATTTTTGTCAATTAATTGATTATAAATTTGAGAAAATTATGTTTGAAATTGACTTTAAATTAAGCTTAATATATGGCTCAAGACATTCCTCTTTGAGCTTGACTAATATTTAGATTTTGATAAATAATAAGAATGTTGTTTGTCTTGTATTTGAATTTAAGGCTTAATTAATGACAAACTTTCATCTTATACTTAGGGTTTTGTAAATTCTGGATATGCCGTCAATGGAATCGCTGGTCATGTAAGTTAGGATTTTGATTAACAAAGTTTAGCTTTTAGACAAACACTTTATATCAATTATTGTTCACTAGTATTTAAGTTGTCTCAAAATTATTTTTCTAACAAATTCTTCTCCAATGAAGTTATAAGTTATGCTTTTCTGCAAAAATTTGTTTTTATCGAAAACAACAACTAAACAAGTGTTGAATCAATACATAATTTGCACAAATATATACCTTATGCCATATGATATATCGATATAACTAAATATAACTAATGATTTCAATATCAAGTTTGATATTTTACTCAAAATCATTTGTTTGAATTTTATTATTATTTGCCTGTTTTTACTGTTAACAAAACTGACGTTCAATTTATTACTTTATAACTTATATTATACATTATTTACTTTCTATAGTGTTGTTTAAGTCATAAATTCTGATCAATTAAAATGTTTGGTTCTATGTTTGGAGACTTAAATGAATAATAATAATAACTGAACAAAAGCTATCCATTAATGATAATGAATTGATTATGATTTGAATAATAAAAATATTGATAAATTTAGCCCTAATTTGAGTAGATTGAAAAAAGCTGTTGTGTTAGGCTTGTGTCGTACAATGAAATATAAGTTGAATTAATTTTTGTTAACTATTTGTTTAGAGTTTGACACCATATTGTTTATTATTATAGTGATGCCATATAAAAACTTGAAGCTCTTATTTCTATTTCTGCCGTAGAGTAGCAATAATGATAATTTGCGATCATAAAGACTGGTTTTTCGAGGCTTATTAACATTTTACATCACTACTGCTGGGTTAGACACTTATTATGGGCGAAATACAGCTTTACTTCTATTCAATACCTTTTACATTCTAAAGACAATCATATTCATTCTTATTTACTCAATATTCTATACTATTCTAAACAATATTTAGGCATATTTATTCACCAAATCAATATTTCGGACCAAATTTAAGTTTCAATATTTATATTAATTCTTTTGTTTTGCGACGGATTTAAGAAATTATTTGTGATCTTAAAGGAAATAGTTTTTGATAAATAGAATATATAGCCAATGATTTGATATCTGGGGTTCAAAAACTCACTGGTTTTCTGATACAACTTTTAGGAGGGGTTTGGTGTCCATTATAAACCTATACCCAACCCTTGTATGATGAATAGTCTCCAAGAAAAATAAATCTATTTTATTTTCTGCGATTATTTAAGTTCTCAGTAAAAGACCCGAACGTAAAGATAGAGAAAAAATGGTAAGACGTGGTCGGGTTGCTTTTTGATGTTATATTTGATGGTTAAAGTAGAACAAGTGCAACCGCTTATAACAATACATTGCATAAATTGAGTCCTGGCGTGGCCTCAGCCGTACGTTGACCTCAAATGCCTTCTTCAACTTTTTGTTCATATAGTTTTTTCCTTTTGTAACTTTTCAAATTCCTGACCTCCTCCTCCTTCTCTTCAATGCGATTCTTCCGTACTTATAAACCCAATTTTATGCAAAATTTTCAAACTTTATTCCATGTTTTTAAGAAATCATCAATTTTTAATATCACTATGAATTATGTTTCGAATTTGAAACTTTTTTGTTTAAGTTTCGATTCAGATTGAATTAGAAACAAAAATACGGACGAGTTTTGTTACTTCGAATAATGATAGAAAAAACAGTTCAACATAAATACGTTAATGCACATAAACTTCTCTAACACAAGCTTTCTTAGGAGTTAGGGTCGAGTCGATCGCTAAATCCTGTTGTAGAGTATTGTACACGAAAGTGTTATCAAAGAAGTTCATGACCAGAAATGAACTGTAGAATAACTTTTATAAGAATTTCTTCAGCTATTATTAAGTTTAATTGAAACATATTTTTTTATGAATCATATATTATATATATATATATATATCTCTGGCAATCAATTTTTCAGTGTATTTTTCGTTGAATTTCAAGCTCATAAATACCTGTACTTCATATAAATATTAAATGAAGAGTTAGTTTTAATTATAATTTTTGTAATTTATGATACATGTGATACATGTCACTCATTTGATTAGTTATTTGCTTTTTGATATCTACGCAGAATATTAGTTCATTTAAGTTTTTCTTATTCAGATCAAACAATTTATTCAATTTTAAATAAATATATTTAATATTTTCTTTATATAATTGTTCAAATTCTTATGAATACAAATGATATAACTCTTTGATAACTCTAAAAGAATTCATTGGATTGAAACTCGAGTTATCTCAAGATTGAAGTTTAAAAATGGTTAGAATTATATGAAATAATAAGAATATTTTGAGAGTATAATAAGTTTGAAATAAAAACCTTATTCTCATAATTTAGGGTAAGAGTTTCACTAACATTTGGCCCTATTTTTTAATTTTTATATCAAGTCTAGTCTTGGGTTATGAGTTATCAATAGTATAAGTACAACGCCCTTAACTTTTCTTAAATTAGAATTATCTCAATAATAATTATTCAGATTATTGTGTTTATTAATAAGTTATAATTATTTAAATTTTAAAAATAGACATAAGAGTTATTGTAAACATGAAAACCACAATACATTTCATGCGTTGATTCACGATTACAATGCTTTACAATTGATTAAATGAAATAGAGGTGTAATTATTTCACTAATAATGATAGATTTTTGAGAGATATCTGGTTTTTGGGGAAAATATGGTGTTCTTCTTAACTGCTGCAGAGCTTACACGTGTTATACTATTGCTAAGCTTTTCAAGTATTTATATCGTGTAACACTAGTCTGTGCTTTAATTTTGACTTCTGAAGCTTAATTTCAATAGAGCTGAACCTCCCTTTTGCCAAGAGCTAAAAATTATATGATAACCGTTCTCTTACCCAAACATCAAAAGATTGGACACAATGAGATTAAGAGCTCATTTATAATATTAATTCACCGGTAAGAGTACGATATGCTATACTTTTCTCAAAGTAAAGCTCAATCCGCCGAAAAAGTATTTGTGTACAGTTTTATTGAAAAGTTATATGGAGTTTAAGTGACACAAAAGATACTAAAATCGGATCAAACAGTTAGAAAAAATGAAGTTTTTGCCCTTTTTGTTATGTCATTGGCATAAAAAGTTTGCCCCAATTTGACTATTTATCTTTTATTTAGTTCTCAATTACAGTGTTAAAAGCGCGTCAATCCGATTGCAATGAATAGGAAGCCATTTGTATTCACCTAATTGTCATATCATAGCCTGCTTTTTATTACGCTTTAATGTTAATGTTATGCTATTACTTACCGCAAACACTTAGGTTTCTGTTTTGTCATTGATTAAGGTCTGACACTATATTACATTCGCAAAGATTATCAAATCATTGTTATTCTCTGCTAAGTATTATTCTATTTATATTCAATTACAATACTATTGATTTTCTCATTGAACTGATGCATAAATATATGGCATTTGTTTTTACTTATATAACGCTTCCTTCAATTTCTACCTTTTCTTTCATTCAAATATATAACAAAATTGGACTACAGGTGTCTTCAATTTCTCATATTGATTGATACGAAATAAGTTTTTGTTTGCAAGAAATATCCTTTTATATCATTGGTCTAAAGTTCATGATTATCAATGTTTTACGTCACTATACCTTTATGTCATACCACTGATTCTTGACATGACTACAGCTGAACAGACCGAATGAGAGGCCATGCTTTCAGTATAGTTTGTACTGCTATAGCATTATGCCATTACTTCCAAAATTTTTCCTAAAAAAGCTATTTCGTCTCTCTCTCTCTCTCTCTCTCTCCCTCTCTCTCTCTCACTCTCTCTCTCTCTCTCTCTCTCTCTCTCGTCTCTCTCGTCTCTCACTCCTCTCTCATTTCTGTTTTATTTAGTTGTATGTTAAATGTCATGCGTGGTCTATTGAATTGAGTCGATATCAAGCTTGCGAGCAAATGCATCTCTCGTTGCATGTTTTCTAGAATATGTAGAAGTAAAGTAGTATATATACTATATATACGTGCTTTATATATGCTATGGTTGAACAGGATATCTACAGTGCGACCAACGTGTGTGCTTCTCTTTCTCAATGCTGCAACTCATGCAATTCAATATATGATAGTTTCACCCATACATACACTGGTGATAGACCTATACTACAAAACACAAACTCTTCAACATTAGGCCTCACATCACACCATTTTTACCTCATTTCGATCATCAAACATCTCGAGAATCCTAACGAATATTCTTTTTCACATCATTTTCATTCATTGTATTAGTTTATGCAATAAATCTTCAAATTTTTACGGCAAAAATATTTTGATCAAACCATTTCTAGTCTTGATTTACAAAAACAAATCTTTACATTGTATGCACGCCTAACTGCCTAACTTTTAGTTAAATTTCCGCACTTTTCATCTTTTAAATGTTATGGACTTTCCCATCAATTCGCTAGAAAACGGGTTTCAACACATCTATGTATTTCACTGATGCTTATTGTTGGGTAACAACACTCGTACATAGAAAAAGTGTGCGAAAGAGAGAGAGAGAGAGAGAGAGAGAGAGAGAGAGAGAGAGAGAAGGAGAGAGAGAAGGAGAGAGAGAGGATTGAGCGACGCATGCATTCATTTAAGTTTCGTACAGTCTATTCAACTTTCTTTCATTTCTGTCGCGATTTCTGAAATGCAATTATTTCTTTAAAGTATTTCGTCTACGACTTTGAATATTTCGTAAGATCTGTCAATTATATAATAATGGTTTACGATTCAATATTAAGACTTAGATTTATTCGCGAATGATTTCGAAACTTGAATCTTGCTCAACAAAATTACAATCAAATCAATATAATTTTGAGATAAATATAAAAAAAACTTTGATCAAAAGTAGAAAACGGCTTAAAAGTTTACAATTTTCGTTTTTCGTTATTAAAAATCGAGAATTCGATGCATGAATCGTCCAATGAGAAGAATATTTTTAAATTCCAATCTTCAATAAATAAATACAACAAATAATTGACTAACATGTTAGACAAAACTACTGATAAATGGGATTTGAAAAGTTGAAACGAATTTTTAAAAAAGTGAATTCTTAATTATTATTATTTTAATTTTGATGAGAAGTAAAACTAAAAGCAAAGTAATTTTGATATAAATATAATGGTATAAGTTGTATAAGTTGGTTGACCCAATGTCAATGGCATAGCTATTGCTTAACTAACCTAAGCAAAGCTAAACTACGTGCTTGTCCTGCCCTTACTTTTCCCTCCCATCATAACTTTGGTGTCTTTTTGGCTTTGCTTTTCCCCAATCCTAGTGCTATAATGCCTGGAGCCGTGTCTTCTCATCCATTTACTTGCCGTGAAAAATCAATAAAGCATGCGTTCTCTCCCCTTTATGTTCCCTCTATTTCGTCGTTTTTTATTTTTGCTCATTCTAATGTTCTCTCTCTCTCTCTCTCTCTCTCTCTCTCTCTCTCTCTCTCTCTCTCTCTCTCTCTCAACTCTCTTAAATGTTGAGTCAGTCACTGCTTTTGCGCGATTGCATTATTTGATTGGCATCCGAACCAACACCAGTCAGTACAATGAACACAGATTATAGCAAAATCTAAAACATTTATAATATTAAGAAAGAGAGTACAAAATTTAAGAATTAAGTTGATTTAGAACGAAGTATACTATTATTTGAATTTATGGCACACATAATGTTGTTAATAGTATTGTTTGTAAGCATAAGAATTTGAATTGAGATTTGAGATCAAATGGTCAGTTAGGGATTTTATTATATAATAATTCCTTTGGGATGCTTAAGATAGTCAACTGATTCTTTCGACTCTTCCGTTGTGTGGCTTTATATCTAGAAAAAGTGTCATTATTAGAGTGCAATACGAGTTTTCGAAAGAGTAGGTCTACACTGGATTCGATGAAGAATGCGTAGAAGCATAAGAGGCATTCGAATGATAATAGTATGAGACAAATGAGAATCATTAGTGAACTTCTATCTAAACTTGAGTTTCCCATCAAATATGTGTATTCCCTTTCCAGTGAAATGATTCTCTCCAAACCGGGCTCATAATTTTGAAGAGGTTTCAGCCCACTTATGCCATTGACATAACTAGTCGCTAAACATAGAACAACACTACAGTACATACAGTGCAAACTCTACACAACTATATTTCTATATTCAATGTATTACTGGTATACTCTATATCAAGAAAGAAAGGAGAGTTACACACGTGTCTGCTCTTTCCAAATAGTGTCTAAAAGCTTAGCATAAAGTTTTAGTTCGCCTTATTGTAGGATCAATTCTAGAGAAAACTATATTTTTCACCAAATCTTTGATAAGAATATATTTTTCTTCTCAGGGATGATATATTACTTTTGCCAAATAATGCTAATGCAAAGAAGTGCCATTTCAGGCGACTCTAAGCGTAAACATATTACATACAAAACTTACTTTTAGTTTCGGTTTAGATATAAGTTAATACTTTACACTAATCTAGATATTTGTCACGTTTTTAGATTTGTTTTCTAAAATGTTTTGCTTTATTTGCAATTAAATATTTTTCACAATTAAATTTTGTATAAAAGTTTGAGTTGAAAAAGAGTAAAATTTGTAAAATAGCAAATTTTAGTGCATTATTTAGATAGTGAGATATGATTGGGTTAGAACTATAGCAAAACTGCTCATCACAGAAAGTGCCTTTTCCTCCATTCCTTTAACACATAGATATATTACAGTTGTAAGAATTGTAATAATAAATACTTTAGTTCACTAGTGCTTAATGGGATTCAATTTTTCACAGTTTCACTTAATTCTCTATTTTATCCTTATTTCTCTGCATATATTCTATTCAAACATCTAATGAGCAAAAGTAATATTTCATAGGAAGAGATGATCTATTTTAAGAGATACCACAAAAGCCAACATAAATATTCAGTTGTTTTCTAGAAATTCCCTCAATCGATGATTTAGTTGAAGAATAATATACAGAATCGATGACAATTCAATTGAAAGAATGTCGAAAAGAAATAGCTATTAAGAAATTCTATGATGAAGTCCTACACATATTTTTGTGTCATTCGACCAATATTTCGACTTTTCTGTTACAGTGTGTTTTTGTTTCAATTATTTTATTTAATCCAACGAAAATACCTCAAAATCTAAAGAATGTATAGACTTTGCTCTATTTCTAACTACTATTTATTTTATGTTATTCTCTGTTATACTCTACTAACCAGTTGCTTAAATGCTAACTTCAAGCGCACCAAAACTTTATAGAGAATGTTATCAGTCAGGGTTACTATGACTACAATTTAGTGTTGGCTTTATTTTTTTCTTTCCTCTCTCTCTTCTCTCTCTTCTCTCTCTTCTCTCTCCTCTCTCTCCTCTCTCTCCTCTCTCTCCTCTCTCTCCTTCTCTCTCTCCCCTCTCTCTCTCTCTCTCTCTCTCTCTCTTTCTCTCTCTCTCCTCTCTCTCTCTCCCCAAACCAACGATGAGCTAAATGTCAAGTCAAAGCCAAATCCGAAGTAGAGTTACTACCCCTTCACTCTACTCTATCGACTCTATCCTCTATTGCAATCCTGCTCATCATCCCTACATTCAAAATCTTGACAAATACTTATATGTTTCGTTCCATATAACTCATGAAACTCATGCCAATTCTTTTCTATTCAATCTTATCTATTATAGAGTACAGGTGGAGAACACCTACAATTTGCTAAATTGTCAAAATTAAATGACTTACATAAAAAAATCTTGATTATTATTTCTTTGAAATTTGTTGACCCATGAATTTATTACATTAAACTCATTTAAATTGGCTAAAGATTTAACTTTTACTTAACACAATTGATTCAACAATGAAAAGTTCGAAATAACATTTATTTCGGATGTTTTTTGTTATATTGATAGATAAATGTAAAAACTTGAAAATTATTTCATCAATAACTAAAAGAAATGATTAGTTTTGAAAACAAGAGCGTAGACAACATGATTAAATATTAGTTAACTTAAAACTGCAGTTTGTTTTTAATCATCACTTGACTTTCAGAGCACATTCTTTACTCACTTATAAGTGGAGCCAAATTTGTAGTTATCACATGAAAACATGGCAATAAATTAAACTAAATCACCACAATTTGTTGGATTATGAGAATCATGTTTATCCAATATGTCAGCATCAAAGCTATTTTCGCTAAATTATTATATATATTTTTTAAAAATTTATCAAAATTTTCACCTCACTATTAAATAAGTCTCAAAAGTGATACCTTTAATAGAAGGTTATGTTTGTCTAATAGTTTCTCATTGTTTGTCATCACTATATATACTTAAATTGTTAGAGTTGTGATGTTATGTCAGGAATCTATGGAATTAGTGCTTCTTATAAATGCATTTTCTTAATACTTTGACTAAGCGTTGAGTTCATTAATGAATTTTGTATTATTTAGAATCCGACGGCTCCGAGTCCTTTGGGTCAAATGCCTCCCAACGATGGTATGCCCGGCGGACCAATGCCACCATCGGCTGCATTCTTTCCTGTAAGTCTATTTGTTATTATTTTAATAATTCAAGTTTTGACCATTTTCAAAATTTGTTATCTTTTTTCTTCTAACTAAAAACAAAGTTCAATAAATAATTTTCATATATAGTAACTCAATAAACAAAAATAATGGTTTGTTGTTCTGATTGCATCTTAAAAGATGGCATGTATTTCATGTGTTCTGTTTGATTCTGTACTCAGTTTTTCTTTGGACTAAACTTTATGAGCTCTTATTCTGAAGAAGTGATTACTTTATTTCTTAAAGAGCGTCAAAGTCGCCAACACTAGAGAGCAATATATTTGTGCATAAATAGAGCATTTTAAGAGTTTTAGAGTTTGGATCTTTGAGAAATTGTATCAATATTTTGAATTTTGATAATGCATGTTTTCGAAAGACTAACTCTCATGACTCGTCCCAACTCAATGTGCTATTTATGCTTAGCTTTGAAAATTGTTTCTAGAATTAAACGATAAACAGAAAAATCTCATGCTTTATGTCTATATTAGTTCTTATGTATAGTAAACCAATAATTGTATACTTTATAGTTATGAGAGCACAAAAAAGTCAATACTAGTTGCCATCTGTTCTTCAAATTTAGAACTTTGAGTAATGGTTTGGATAACTTGAATATTTTTCCAAATAATTTTTGAATGAAATCTTAGAAAAACGATTGTATCTTTAGATAGAAATAGAGAAAAATATTTCTCTTTAACCATTAGTTGAAAAGTAGAATACAAGAGGAAATGACAATAAAGTTAATCATATTCAATATACTTAAATAAAAATAGTTTAACTATTAGTTAGATAACAAATATTTTTTGAGGTTATTTCAAAATATTAGAATTTACGTCATCTATACCTATATAAAAGTGTATTTTTGAGGAAATGTAGAAACTTATGATGCATTTCATTTTTATTACTCCATCGGTTAGTTTGTAATTTGATAAGTAAATGGATTTTTCACCAATCAAACTATCAAAACGTCTAACCTTTATTGCTCGACAAGTGAAGGCGACCTTGTCCTGGCACTCATGCTTATATGCAAACCTATTATCCACATCTCTCTCTCTCTCTCTCTCTCTCTCTCTCTCTCTCTCTCGCGTCTTATGTCTGTCACATTCTCTCCCTCTCTCTCCTCTCTCTTTCTCTCATTCACTTTCATGCATAGCTTCATAGAAAATTTTCACGCAATTGTTGACAGACAGAAACCATTAGCTTTTCATTGCTAATTGATTTCCTCATTGCATGCATTCAATGTAATTACATTGGGACCAAACTTATAATAATTTGAGGCTCTCTTATCATATCAAAAAAAAGCTAATTAAGTCATGCTATCTCTCATACTGTATAAACTCTGTTATGAACTTGATTTTTGAAAAATCTCTTCTTATAATTGTGTGTTTATTTCTATTTTCTATTACCCGCTACATCAATGGCAGAATTCCCACATGCGGCCCTCACCGCCTCAGCAGCCAGTTTCACAGCCGTCCCCCCATCCACAACCTCCTCCCCCACATGGCCAAATGATGCAGAATCAGGTACGTTCAACACATTGGTCAGATATTAACACTTATACTAGAATAAGAATACTAATTCTTAAATAGAATTTCGAACCAAGTCCTCGACTATTAAATTTCAAAATTTGTCTCATTTCAATTTTTACTCCAAAATTCTTATTGGATTACCTTATTATTGAAATCAATTCATTAATATTAACACTTAATAGAAGAATAGATTAATAAACAAATTTTAAAATATCTCTCAAGTCGCACGAATCAAATTTTTCCCATTTTATGCCATTCTTTCGCTTAATTCATTTGCAAACATTGATCCGCAGACTTTAATTAGTTATTTGTCAATCATTGCATTAAAATTTTTGTCGCAATTGTTGTCCGCAAACGCAATTCGCAGCTTTTCATGTGCTTTATATTGTGTCAGTTTTGTCTAATTCTAAAAACATAAACACTTTTTGTTTAAATATTTATTCAATTACTTTAGTGAAAAATCAGTTTTAGTTTCTATAGAAAAAAAAATCTCGAGAGAAACTGGAAATTCGGGAGCTTTAGAAATAAGTAATTTTGACAAATAATTACTTGATAATGACTTAGAATTCGATAACATTGCACATAAATTTATTGGAGCACTAATTCTAAGGATATACAGTTCAAAATAGTTTTAAAATAATAAAATTAGTAATTTTTTAGAAATTGTACATTGATTAACATTTGCATCTCTCTATTGGAACTTAATATCAAAACTTACCTGTATATAAGTTATTCAATGATTACATCAGTTATTTGAGTACTTATCGTGAAATATATTTTTGAATACTTGTGCATAAACGCGTGATAAGTTCCCATTAGGGTTTCGGGAACACTTCCGAAAATATCGTCTCTATATATAATTAAACTATTCAATTATAGATATGATCTAATCATTTGAACTTAAAAGTGAAGTAGATTGTCTTTCTTCAAAATTAAATAACTTTAGTTCTCATTGTAAACATATTTAGTATAACTGGATAAATAATATTCAAACATTTTTTAATTTCATTGCTTCAACTTTTATATTCATATTAACTTTATTTAGAACTTAATAATTAAATTTGCAGTTTTCATAACGTTTATTTGTTTAAAAATTAATTTCGATGATAAACACTTATGCTTTTAAGATGAAGTCATTGTAGAGTCAAGTTTTTAGAAGTAATGTTGTATTATTTTATTTTAAAACTGCTCTTATTTTTAAAACTAATACAGGTATTACTCAATCAAAATTTGAAAAACTTTTAATTAAATTAATCCAATGCTATTTTTAATAAGATATATTTTAACTTTTCAGAAATACTATTCAATAGAGGAGAACATTGAAATTTTTTTCTAAAAATAATCCTCTAAAATTTGAATGCATTTTGAATTCAATTTTCGAAGTCATTTTCAAACTCTTTTTCCGAAATTGTTCTCAAAATGTATGTTTTCCCTATTTTACCTGTTTGTAAGAAATAATCGATTTTTAAAATAAGCTGCACTTAAACACTTTTTTCAAGAAAACTTTAAATTGATTTTAACCTAATTTACAAAGAAATGTAATTACACTTTCTAAATATGATAGCAAATTATTTAATTTTTTCTCACAATTTATGGAAATAAGAATAGTTAGTAAACAAATGTTTCTCAAACTTTCTATCAGTAATTGATAGCTTTAATTTATTTTACTATTCAAGTCAATTTATGATCACAAATAATAAAATTTGAATGTTTTAAAGATTTTATTGACATCTCAATAAATCATAACTTTTAAAATTTTTTATTTATATTGAAATCTAGCGAAAGTTTGCGATAAAATCAAACATTGAATTTTACACAACTGAGATTCGAGAGAGATTT
>JAQFXV010000136.1:0-34166 GCA_034694065.1 Camisia spinifer
TGCCTTCATTGCCATCATTGCCATCATCGGCATCGGCTTCGAATCCTATTGTGAACGCTTTGATGCCTGTCTTAAGACACTCACAATCAGAGTTGACGTATGGCTACAAACAGTTGACAAAGAATGTGGAGAACATGTGTTCCAAAATCAATACGGTTTTATTGAAAGACCCGATTTGGTCACACGATCTGATGCCTAATATTATAACTGGAACTCAAGATCAAGTGACACAAATCGCTCAAAGGCTGAGAAATGTGGCCAAAAAAGTAGAAGCGAGTTATACATGGAGTGGACAATTGCCTCGAAAGATACGAACAAAGAATCCGATCTATTCTTGCAAAGTATTCCTCGGAGGCATTCCTTACGATTTGACTGATTCTGATCTTCACTGCACTTTTGCTCACTTCGGACACATCCAAATTCAATGGCCGGGAAAAGACATAAAGAGTGCTATCGATGGCGCGGCTGCTAATAAAGCGGGTTATGTTTACATAATATTTGAATCTTATGATAATGTGTCCGCTCTTCTGAATGCCTGTACTATAAGTTATAGAGATATAGACACCGGTTGCAGATGGTATTACAACATATCTTCGCGAAGACAGAAGGCTAAAGAAGTTCAAGTGATTCCATTCGATATCGGCGATCGTTTCTATATGAAGGGATCATTCTCTGGTCAAATGGAACACTCGAGGACTGTATTCGTTGGTGCACTTCATGGTATGTTAACCGCTGACGGTTTGGCTAAAGTAATGGATGATCTCTTTGGAGGCGTTATGTTTACGGGTCTCGACACTGATAAGCATAAGTATCCACTCGGCTCTGGACGCGTATCTTTTGACAATCAGGACAGTTATCTTAAAGCAGTTTCTGCTGCTTTTGTCGAAATAAAATCCGCGCGTTTTAAGAAGAAAATACAAATCGATCCGTATATCGAAAATGAATCGATTTGTGCGGTCTGTAAACTTCCTCAACAGTCGCCAATATTCTGTCGCGATTTGACGTGTTTTCGGTATTTCTGTCGCAACTGTTGGGACGTTCATCACTCTGAACCTGAATCTCATAATCACAGACCTATTATCAAAAACAAACCCTCGATTTGAATGAACACTTTTTGAAGTTTTGAATGTTTTTTGAGTTATTCTTTTTTAATTCAAATTTCATAAAATAATAGTCAACAAAACAAATTACATTTAATAAATAGTATAAATCAAGAGTTTATTTGTAATTTAATATTTAAGTTATGCTTTAAATACCCATTTATTTAATGTTTTGAAAAAATTAATAAAAATAAAATTAATAAATCAGTTGTAATTTAATTGACTCTTTTGTGGGGAAATTTAAATATTGTGGTCGATGTTGTCTTCGCCTAATTGATCATCTGATCCAACAGTTACTTCATAACCAGTCTGTTGAGGGCTGTCTAATAACATGCATTCTTCGTCTGAATGTATGGGACTATTAATTACAACGTTATCGACAGAGTAAGTATTGATAACTGACGAGTCGTCAACATTTTGATTTATTGTGTTGGCGGTCAATGTGTTACTCAAATCATTATTCATATAACTTTCTTGATTATGATTAATATTTAAAATATCTTCTGTCTCATCATTTTTTAAATCATGATTTTGGTTAATGTTATTGATATCTTGTATGGCATTGATTTCAAGCAATGAATTGTTGACTTGAGAAATATTATTAGTTAATGAAGAAGTTGTTGCTTCGGAAACCATTGTTTCCATTTGATGTTCGCCTTCATTAGAGAAGAAACAGTCGAAAGCAATCTCTTGCACATCGATTATATTTTCATCATTTATAACTTCAATATTTTGAATATTTTCACTACTTTGAGAGTTCATTTGTTGATCAGAACTCGAACACTCGATGTTAAAAGTATTTGTTTCAGTACTTATTTCATCGAATTCTTGAGTCGGACTTTTTCTCTCAACTTTTATGGAACGCATTGCAAGTGGAGTTCCAGTGAATGTGCACTCGATTTCATTATCATTTTCTCTCAATTGAATGGTGTTGTCATTGGTTTGTTCTGTTGTTTCAACAGTTTGTTCATTATTTTTAGAAGACGTCACAACAGAAGATTCGTCAATATTTTCATCGATTTGTTCTGATTGATCAGTTGTATTGCAAACAATAGTTGGTGAAAGTCTTTCAACTTTTATTCTATTAAAGAGAGGAACAGATGTTTCACTCGTGACTTCGAGTTCAGTATTTGAAGTTTCATTTGTGTCTATTACGTTGTTATCCTTTTGATTGGATGAAAATGCAATCGATTGAAATGATGTTTCAACCACTGGCGGAGAAATTCGTTCGCTTTTTATGAATCTTATTATCGGAACATTTGGTACAGAATTTATTGATTCCTGTGTTTCTGTATTGAGTGATATAATAGTAGGCGTTCTCATCGGATCTGTTCTTCGGTCTTGTTGTGAGACAGTTGAAGTCATAGCAGAAGGAGAAACACCTCTATTGAAAGAGTTTATGTTGGAATCGATTACAGCTTCAGAAACATCTGATTCGTGTGTTTCTGTGTCTATCATTTCATTCAAAGGTGAAACATTTTTCTCTGTTTTAATTATAATATTCGATCGAAAATCTAATGATTCCGTTTCGAACCCTATTGAAGAATCAATTGTCTCATTGATAGCCACTTCTTGAGATGTATCTCTTCCTCGAATTGTAAGCTCATTAGTACTATCATTTGCCAACAATTCTTCATTTGCTGGTATTTCTATTGGTTGTAATGAAGTGTTATTCGCGTCATCACTATATCCTGTTTGTGACTGTGTTTCTGCGAGTTCTGCATTGTCTTCGACGACACCACTCGGCAAAGGACTCGAGCCCGACATTATGCACTCGACTTCAGAATCCGAGTCCTGTTCTCTTTTAATGGTTGGTTCAAATGTGACAGGAATTGAAATATTATTATTAGAAGTCGAAGACGTCACGTCATTGAGATTATAGTTGGGGAAAATGTTACCCAAATCAACCTCAACTGGTTCTGGTAGTGAAACCGGTAAACTTGTGGCCAGCGGTAAATCATTTTCAGAGTCTCGCGATTGTCTCGGAGGTCGACCACGTCTTCCTCCGCGTCTAACAGAACTTTCTTGAGTTGAAAGTGACTGAACTGATGAAGTTTGAACTCCAATACGACCTCCTCTTGCCCCGCGTGGAGTCATTTTCGTCTGACCTCTTGTTGGTATGTTTTGTTTAACAATATTAACTAAATGTCCACCGCGTGTAGCAGTTTGTGGTCTCGTAAAAGCTGAATGACCGCCACGAACAGCAGTCGGCTGTTTAGTGTATGAGAAGTGTCCGCCACGGGTTGCCGTCTGAAGCTTTCCGAGCATTGATGTGTCTTCAGTATAACGAATCGCTGTTTTTTGTACTAATGGTTTCTTAACTACATTCGAAGGTTTGTTTGTTTGCTTTTGAATTATTTGCGGCTGAACTGATTGTCTTTTATTCGGCGCTTGAAATAACTTGAGTTCTTCATCACTTTCTTCGCAATACCTTTTAGGTCGACCTCTTTTTCTAGTATTTCTTGCCGAAGAACTAATGTCTTCGAAATTGATTTTTGGTTTTGTATCCATTTTTTGTTCATATGAAGTGATTATATCACTCAATTCGCTTACTTCTAATGTTTTAGCACTTTTTTTAAGTGATCCGAATTGGTCTTGAGATACAGTGACTTCTCCCCTATACATAAGATCTATTATAGCTCTTAAGTCTGCGTAAGGCATGTCTTTAATCACCACAAATGGATAATGCAATGGATTATTTATTGAATCAAATATACGTCTGAAGAATGGGGAGAATATTGACAATACTGTTCGGTGGGCTTTAACTATATATTGTCCACAAGTTATGCTTACGTCACACATACTTTCCATATCCAAAAGAGACTCAAAACCTTTTAATTTAAATTCAAATTCAATTAATTTGTCCGCAATTACAACTAAATTCAACTTTTTAACCAAATATAAATAACTTTTTATTTTTCAAACATTTCAATCAAAATCGAATCTATTCGTCAAATATTTTTAGAGTAAAACTTCAACTAAAATAGTGATTATTTTTTAATAAAAAGTTTAACTAAACTTAATAGAAGTTAATTATAATATTGACACAAAGTTTATGTTGAAATTCAAATTAATATTAAATATAAATATTAAGCTTTTGTTTAATTGTTTAATAAATGCCTGTCTTTGAGTGCAAATTATTTTATACGGATTTTAGTTTATTTGAATTATTCTTATTTTAGACAAATTTTTGGAAAAAAAAGAAATTCATAAATAGTTGTTGAGAAATGGGTTTCAAAATATAGCAAATAATAGAGTTGTAAACGGGTTCATAAAAACATCAATCAAATAAAACCAAAAATTAGACCACAATTCTGATAAAATTAACTTTTTTCTCAACTCGACACCAATTTTTGTGACTAAAAATCAATAAAAAATATTCTGAATTTGACAATTAATTTTAGATCAAAATTGAAATAAGATATCGAAGACATAAATCCTATGCAGACCTTAGATATAAATATTGATAAATGAAATTAATTTAAAAACAAAACTAAATATTAATTATGAATAACTATTATTTTACAGATTGTTTAATGAATTTATTTAACAATATTAGTATTGAGTGAAATGTTTTCAATTAGTTTAAGCTTTAATTGATTGCATTTTGGGTTCGAGTTTTCAAATTATAATAAATTCAAAATAATTTACAGATTATTTATAAAAAATATTTAATTTAATCATTAATATTATGATAATATCGTTAATTATATATAATTAAAATATAAGTATATTTAAGATTCAAATGGTTTTAAAATTCGATAATTATTTAAACAAAAATATAAATTATTAGAAAAAGGTTTGAAAATAAAATAAATAAATAATAAAATTGATGGAAACCTTCAGTAAGTCTCGAGTCGTGATCTCCTCTGCGGAGTAATAATAATCGTGAAGTCGATGCCATTCCTGACACTTAAAAACTAATTAAAGGTATGTTTTATTGAATTAATTGTAATCAAAATTTATAGATTTGTTGTTTAGTTCTCTATAAATAAATGATAAATAATGTGTATGAAAGAGAACAATGCGAGTCCAGTCTATTCACACATTGATTTTCAACGTCAATAAACGGTTAACAGTATTCATATCTATTATCAACATTTTTAAGACGTTATTTATTTTACTTTTTTTTACTAAAAGAAACTCTAATTTAAGTTTAAGTCAAATGAGAGCAGCGCTTGAGCTTTATATTATTCTTTAATATCTTAATAAGTTTTCCGCTTTAGAGAGTTTGTGTTGAATAACTTCTATCGATATTTAGAGCATATTTAATAAAAATGTTTTTCATATTTAATGATAAACCTATTTCTTCCTCAATAGCTCTTACGTTTGCGCACTTTTAATATTTGTCTGTATTTCTCTTACTCTCAAAATGCTTGACACAAACTTATTGCATAGGAGTAGTTATCCTTAACTTTTTTTTTCAAAGTTTTGCGAAAAGGTTCACCTTTAAAAATAAAGTCATTTATTTCCTATACTTGACAATAAATACCGTAATTGACGGAAAATTTGATCAAATTTTTGATTTAAATCATAAATTAATACTATATTGACAGAATATTTAATTTAATCAAAGTAATAGTAAAAGTAATAATATTAAAATTATATTAATTAATGAGTTCATATGAATGGACAGGTTCTAAAGTATGCAACAAATATCTCGAATTAACATCTTTTTCATATTAACTCGTATTCTAAATGTACAAAAAAAAAATTCAGCATTACTATGAATCCGAAAATAAATTTGAATTTAATGTCTAAAAATAATTGATTTTAAATGGATTTAATAGTAATCGAAACACACAATACATGTAATGCTTGAGTAATGAGTGTTATGTGTTTTGCATACTGTATACTAAGCATTAGATGCAAAGCATTCCATAACATAACACAATAACAATAAGTATTATTTGTTTAAACAATTATTGAAGTTTAATATTATTTTGAACTTTTTATTATTCAATAATAGCCTTTTCAAATGTTTCAATTTAGTAAAAGAGATTTTAATTAACTATCAATCGGTCTTAAAAATGTATTGAATATTTTTCTTATGAAACGGTCACAAATTGTTGAGTCTCTAATTTAAGCTTATTTTTAATCTTTTTTATACATTTTTTTAAAGAAACCCTTAAGAAAAGAAAACTTATTTTATACAACGTTAACAGTAATGATAAGGAATAACATATTATCTTTTGAATTACTTGAGCTAAACCTTAAAGAGTAAAAATATTCTCAGCTTTTTAACCAGTAATACATTTTTGCTTTTTTTATTAGTCTTTTAATGGTCTTCAAAGACGTATTTGTAAACCAGCAAAAGAAGCTTCAGTTTAATAATTTTTTAAAGTTTTCAGCTGTAAAACAAATGGTTCAGTTATTATATGATCTGATTTTTCATTTCATTTATTATGATTGTTATTAACAATATTGCGTTACTTTAGAATCACTTTAAAAAGAATCTCAGTATTGTTCACATCAGTTATAAGATGAGTATATATTTAGCCCGAAGGTTAGGAGTCGTCAAACTTGTAATATATGGGTGAATATCATTTATTAGGATCCTCTTTATATGCGTATAATTTTTGTTCATTTCTAAATTCATTCGAATTTATTTAAATAGTTTCATAATAAGGCCACTCGTTTTCAATTTTAATGAATAGTAGTTTTTTAATACGTGAAAAGCATAATATTATTCTCTCATTTTTTATTCGTACATAAGTTTATTTTTTTTAAACAACAATTAATCAATTCATTAATCAGTTTGAGTAACTTTTTCAAAAGATAAGTGAGAAATATTTGGGAACAAAAAACACAAACGTTTAAGAAGTAAAAAACTAGTCTTAAATTATACTATTTGTGTGTCGTATCATTTCACTCAAATTCATTTCTCTCAATCTCATTCGACTCAACTTTTTTCACTTTCTTAATAAAAAAAATCAATTCCAAAAACTGTTCGCACATTTTTAAAAAGCTACAGCCAATTAATTTTGAATTAAGGAAAATTTGAATTGGTAATCAATTCAATATTCAATTATTCATAATTTTAGATCTTTTAAAATTTTGAATCTTAAAAATTGATTTATAATTCAAAAGATCTTTAAAACCTAAAATTAAGATTTAATGAAGAATATTTTAAATTATAATTATTTCAATTGAAAAGTACATCCGTATCAAATCGTGCGAATAGTATTATACTAATAGTGAAATAAAAAAGTGGGAAAAACTTTAGTAAAATTTTTAGTGAAATAAATTTCAGTGAAGTGACATATAATCGCTTTTTGAATAATTTTTTTTCGAACACAAATTCCTTTTAGTGCTATAGAATCTGCTTTTATTAGTTTTGAGTTGTAGTGATTCTAAATTTTAGTAATTTCTGTTTGGCTTTATTTAATTTTTAGGTCTGTTCTATTGTTTAAAGTCAACATAGAGTTGATTTTATTCAAACAAAAAGCATCTGCAATTTCGGTAAATAAATTGATTGCGTGTTATTTGTGGAAAACTTATTAAATAAAATATTTATATACTGTACTTGTATTTAATACAAATTTAACTTAATTTGTATGCAAAGCTCTATACTCTTCATATGATATCATAATCAGTTAAGTCATATATATTTTACTTCAAAAAATTCAAATGTTTTAAGAATTCCTATTTTTTCTCCCTTTTTAATGATTAAAGACACGAAATTATTTAAACTTTTCTTTAAATTTATTTTCATTGAGTTTTATAGTAGTATTTATTCTTTTCAATCCATTAACGCACTTAAGAAAATGTCCATTCCTTTAATGCTCTCAATTTTCTTGTTCATAACAGAGGCGTATCTTATTTTAATTTATATGAAGGTCACAACTAATTCATGGTTTGTGTCCTCAATAAAGTCTAACTCAGCTTAACTAATATCACAAAGTTATCCTTATTTTAAATTTTAATTGTTTAATAGAAACAATGCCATTAATGAGAATCAAATAATCTGTTGATGAACTGCTATTAATTGATAAGAAATACATTGAAATTGAAAGACTCCGCCACTTATTATAGAGAATAAAAGAAAGAAACGTTTCAGAAAAGCAAAGTTGTCTTCAATTGTTTTGTGCAAATCTCTAAGAATAAAGAGAAGCATAGCATCAATAGATCGAATCGTGACTTTACTTAACAATCTCTTTTTCCAATCTTTTTTTAAAGAATCGTAAGAATCAACATAAAGAACGTACAGTTTTGTTGATTTGCACATTCAGTAAATGACATTCTAATATACAGACAAAATATAAATCATGATAAAAAAGTGTAAAGTTATTTAGTTATTTCACAACAATTTTCGGCACATGGATTATATTCTCAAGAGAGTGAGCGAGTGCTGTGACTCTCTCTCAAACCCGTAATGTGTTATGTTTGTGAAGATATAGAAAATCACTGTTAAGGTATTGTAACAAAAATCGTGGCCAAAAAATGATAAAAACTTTGGCCGAACCGCCACTGGGAGGTCTTCATTGGACTTTCAGTCATATACTAATAAAGAAATGACTTTGAGTTACTCTATAACAGAGGGGTATTTATTATTATGAGGTATAGCTTTAGAGAAGAGGGCTATAAATCCAACCGGGAATTAGTATAGCATAAAATACCATTGAATAAAATAGCATAGAATAGCATAGAATAGCAATCTTATGAATTACTGTTTTATCATTACATATGTGTTTTTCATGACAACAATTTTCAGTGCTATTGATATAATGATAATGACTTCGATAGAAAAACAACTAAAAACATAATGAAAGGCACGTATTTTGAATTCCACTTTTACGCTATATTTTAATTTTTTAGACAAATAAGTATAAGTGCGTGCAGTGAAAATCGGATCAAATTGATGCGTCCGGTCAAGTGATAAGATATGCCAACCACTGAACTTCTGGTAAAAGTTAATTCTTTAGTACTGAGAGAGAAAGAGAGTAATAGTTCCCTACGTTTTAAATAGTAGAGTACTATTTGGGGACACAATTCAATATATAATTGAATGTATTATACTTTATGAGTGGCGTAACATAAACTTAATATTTAAAACACCCTCTTATTAAATCCACCCGTTTTATAGAGATAAAAAACAATATTATTTTTAATTCAATAAAAATAATAATCTATTCATTTGAAAAGTATTCAAAGTTTAAGATTTAATACAATAAATTTTCATCTCAAATAACCCACGCATTGAGTGTAGGGATACGTCACTGTTGGAGAAAACAGGAAAATAAATACCTAAAAGCAATTGGGAAAAGAGTCTTATATTACAAATTTTGTTATTAAGATATAATAAGACTAAGAAAACGATGTGAAGAACTGCAGCACTTCTGCACTCAATTCATGAATAAATTGCATTTGATTTGATTTTCATTAAATTCTTTTCTATTTAATAATATTTAAGTCCCAAATGATAGGAAAGATATGACATGTATTGATATTAAACCTTAAGTTTATTATTATCAAAGTCAAAAAGGTAGTGAAATAGTGATGTGCAGAGATGTGCACACATGATATCGTTTGACTCACATATTCCTTACAATATTTATATATCTTATGCAACACTTTGTAAGTATTAATGGCTTTTACAGTACATTCAAGTGCTTTCAAATGCAATGCTTCGATGCCTTGTCTAATATATTTTTAATACAGTTCTAACTCTATATAATGAACAATTTTTAAAAAAAAATTATTCGAAACTAGAATTATATAATATTAATAGTGAGTTGACTTTACTTTAAAGCCAATAAAATAATGTGAATTCTTATGTGTAAAATAGTTACAGATAAATATTTTCCCACTGATTGTCAGAAGTAGGATAAGTTGACTGTTTTTGGTTGAAGAAACTCTTGATAAGTAAAGATCTAATAATAATAACTCGTTTTTAATACACTACAAGTTTTTTTCCCTAACACTTACATAATATTCATATCATTTTGAAGTAATGCTCCGATTGATAAAAAAACAAAAATAAAAAGCAATAATAAGATATAAATAATAATTTTGTTATAGTTGAGCAGTGACTGCGTTTTCGAATAAATAAATATATTGTATCTCAAAAATAACAGAGTGTGGCAATTGTCAGAGTGATTGTACATTAGGCAAAATCTGCCAGTTTTCGACTGCTATTCGGAAAAAGAGGGGGAATAACTATGAGGAGCGGCTTATACTGAACTACAAAAGGGCATTCATTAGTATTTAGGATGAAGTATGCACTGAACAAGAAAACATCAAAAGCAACTTTTTTGGTGGATCCCAAATAAGTCATAGAGTATAATAAAATTAACCAAAACTGAATTACTGCTAGTTTTTATATTTCAATTCAAGGCGATATCCTTGAGATTAACACTGAAATGAGATATCATTTATAACTTATCATTATTTCATTGATTAATAAATTAAATGAAAACTCAATAAGATTTTATGATATTCAGACATTCAGACATTTGTTACATATCTTTTTACATATACTCGTTTATAATTGGAGTAATAGATTATATATTGTATAAGTTATGGTTAGCATTCGTGTATATATCCGGAGAACAAAAACATTATTTGCAATTTTTCCGCAATTTTGAAGTAAACTCGAAACGCAATAAGTCTGGTGTCAGTAACTGTTGCCTTGTGTTGAAAGCAAGCATTAGGGAATCCAGCATTCAATTGAATCACTCGTTTATTATTTATAGAATAAATTGGCATTAATTTCAAAACTACTTCCACTAAAACTTGTGACTTAAATTACAAATAATTTTATATTTACTTATATTCTTATAACAAATATTAGTTCTCAAACAAAAGTTTGTTTCAATGAAATATCTCATTAAACTTGAATTTAAACCTTAAATATTGAAAAAACCTCAATTGATTCAATTTTAAAGCTTTAAGGTTTATAAATGAATTTCTGAGAAAATTTCTTATTTTTATTGCACTCAAATATAAACTGTTGTGCAATCACTTATTAAGCTTTAAAATAACATAAAAATTTTGTTTTGAATAACATGAGAAATATATTTTTGTTCGTGAAGCCAAATATTTTATGAATAATATAATTCTTGTAATTTGAATACATTAATCACTTAATACAATTATTTTAATTAAAATAATTGGTTAATATATTAATAAAATTCTAGGTTTAATGTTTGATAAAATTGAATAACTTTTTGTAATAACTTTTTAAAATATTTCAATTTAAGATATGATAATGTTCTTCAAGTTAATTATCTAAAAGTTGACGTTTTAAGAATGCATAAGAAATGCTTATCATAACGAATAGTAATAAAAAATAATATTTAAATCCCTTTTAATGCAATTTATCACATGAGATATTATTGCAATTTCCAGTTTTGATGGTGTCATCAAATGAAAACATTCAAAAAATTTATGTGTAATGCATGAAAAACAAAATATAATTTATGTATTTTGTCAAGAGAGAAGTTTTGCTTTATTTACATTATTGATATATTAGAAGAAGTAAAATAATGGTATTATTACTATAATTTTATTTTCATTTGAATCTAGATTTGAGTATAGGATAAGACACTACTGTATAAATATTGTATAATTTTATGATTGTTTTCAATCATAACGAGTTCATTGAATAAAATTATGATAATTGAATGAATTAGAATTGTATTAATTCAAAGCATTATAAAACAAGTATAACATTATTAATGATAACATTATTAAAGGAAGTGTCAATTTTTTAGTGCTTCAACTTTTTTCATTTTCAAATGAATATATCATTTATTTGAATAAAATGAGTGGGTTTTGCAGTGACTCTTAACTGAGAAAATGAGATATTCATGTAAAAAAAGAGAAGGAATACAACTCTAAGGATACAATTTCACATCTGTGCTGAGCAACTCTTGAATGTGATGCACACAAATGCTATACAATGTTAATACTGTATACCAATGATACGAAAGATACCAATTTCTATTACCATTACTCTGACTGTTATTGCAGGAGAAAAGAAAATAGATTACAGAAAGAAATATTAGAGCATAACAAAAAATTATAAAATGGCTGATAAAATATTAACTATTTCATAGTTATTTGAGTATTATATTCTCTTCAAAAAATTTAAATAATTTATTATTTATAAAGCATTGCACTAAATAATGTTGATTCAAATTAATTGAAAAAATAATGAAAATTTCTATTAATTTAAGCGAAGACTTATTATTCTAACAAAAATAAGATTATTCAGAATAAAAACTATGAATTCCTGATTTAGTCAAAATAAAATTACAACATTTATTTATGATAGCAATAAATTAATTAAATTATTACAAAGAAAAAGTTTTAACATATTTTCACTTAAAATTTTGAGATTGTGAGAGAAAACTAAATAACGAAGAATAAGATTCACAAATTTTTAAAAATTACTTAAAAACTATGATATGATTTGCAGAGTTTTGATTGAATAAGAGACTGAAGGGTCACTTCAACTAAAACTTATCAATCAAATGCTTATTCAACGAGCTCTTAATTTTTAGGTTTTTGTACTTTTAAAAAAAATAGAATTGTTAATAGCCTTCGGCAACAATTAATTACATGCAATAAAACTTCTTTATGCAATAAGAGCTAACAATTATATAGAGTGATCATTTATTACCTGTTATATTAAAATGTAATCAACTTATAAATTACAAATCAAAATATATAAAAATGAAATTTTTGACTAAAAAGAGATATTATTTCTCAAAATAATTGGTCAAACTGATGGTTAATAGTTTTAATAGTAATTCCTGATGTATAACATAGAAATTAATCTGAGATTTTAAAATAAATTATGTAATACAAGCAGCATATGATTAGACAAACGATAAAACTTGTTCATTATAGTAGTAATAAATTCCTATTGGAATTGAAGTGCAATAATATTTCAATAAATTTATCGTTATTATTGCCATTTACTGGTATTAATATTGAAAAATTGTTTGAGCTCAAGAAATACATTATATTATTACTTATATGCTTTTATTTCAATCCATATTATTTTTATCTGCAGAGCAAAACCTGTACAAAACAGATGCAAAAAACGAAAGAGAGAGAGAGAGAGAGAGAGAGAGAGAGAGAGTTGACCCCACTATAACTTATATTTTTATTGCCTATATTTTTCATATTATAATATATAAACAATTGTGAGGCGAATATATAAGAGTTGTATATCAGTAGTTCCTAAACATTACTTCTGTATGTATTTATGGAATATAATAATATGCAGTAAAAACAAAATGTTTTTCTTACAATGAGATAGATATACAATATATACTGTATACTATTTCTATCATGTTTTCAAATAACATACAATACAAGTCCTTCACGTCTTTCTCTCCCCAATGTTTTCGCTTGGCTTATATCGGAGTAAGTATTAGTATTCAGATATGATTTGCTGAGGTTTTAGCAGAATCCCAAAAATCTCAATTTCTGAACTAAATTTTTTATTTTTCAAACTTTTTGCAAACTTAAATAATTTCTATTCTTCCCCAAAACATTTATTCACATTCATATTACAACATTTAAAGAGACCATTTTTACTTATATATATACTCTGAACAGTAGAAAAACATAAGATTTTCAGTAGATTTGAACCAAAATGTCTTCACTCAAATGAATTCTTATTGAAAACTGTTAAGTATTTACTTCAATAACCCTAACCTGACTTAACTTGAATGTAATCAAAGTCATTAAACTTGGCTCTAATGCATAAGGAATTCTTTTCTGACAATTAAAATAACATTTTTCATTTAATTATTAAGTACCGGACTTTTAATTAGAGCAAAAAATTGTTGTAACTCTTAGTACATGTGTAGCATTTCATTTGAACTAATATTCAAACTTTAATTTAGTATTCAATAATCAAATTTATTTTGAGCCTCAAAATATGTACAAATAATTCGAAGCCTTTTTAAAATTAACATTTGAAACAGAAATCGATAAACAAATACCTCTCCTAATTATTTAATAGCGTGAGAAGTTTTAATCAAACTAATTTACTAATTAATTATCAAAACGTCTTGACTAATATTTGTTTTTGAAAATTTGTATTAAAAAAATTTGTCTAAAATTTCAAAATAATTAAAAATAAACAATTGACTGTTATGGTAATCCATATCACAGAGTTATTAGAACTTATTCATGAATCGCAATATAAATATACCAATGAGTTAATAAAGATCTATTGACTTATCTTTTAGATATTAAATGACTAATTAAAATATTTGTCCCTCAATCAAATTTTCAATTTCACGAATTTAATTGATTAAATCTTGATTTAGGTTTCGATTAAAATGGAATCGACCGGAATGGTGTCCTCATTGAGTTATAAATTGAATGGCAATAACTTTCATTTCCCGCATCACGTATACATACAGATGATCTTCACTGCAAAAATACATGCGATACCACAGCAGCGAATGCCCGTCCCTTTAAGTCCCCCCTAATTCACATCATTTCAATTCCCCTACTTTTGAAGTGAGTTTGTGTGGAGTTTAAATCCCCAGCAAAGAGTCCCCTTTATTGCCTTTCCCTTCTCTTTTCTTTTTCTCTCAATGCTATTTCAATATTCAATGTATAGTCTTATTTTTTGAGTGATGGCATTAAATCAATATTTCAAAGTAACGAAGTAGTAGTTTGACTAAAAGTAAAATTACATGTTTTTAAGTAATATATTCCATACAAAATAAAGCATTAAAAGTTAGTTTAGTAAAAAATGAGCTGAATTTGACGCGTCATTTTGCGATTTTCTGTTAAACTAAATTACATAACTTATACTGTAGTCGTCTATTACTAGTATGTGATATATTATGTCATACATAAAATTCATGCTCGCAGTAAACAATACACATCATAAGTATTTTTTTATAGAACATATACAGTTTATACAGATTAAAGAATATTCCACTCAGAGTCACAAAAATTACATTGTCATTAATGCTTTTTTAGTAACTTTTGCTGCAATAGTTATATAATACTTATATTATGACCGCAAATAATAGCATACGACTTATTCTCATATAACTTAAATATAATGTCTGTCTCTTTTCCTTTGCGAGCGTTGAATCCATTTAACTACACAACAAACTAAAGACAGACAATAAGATCAAACATATTTAAAATTAGTTTAATTATTTCAATCTATTAAATCTGTTTTGATAGCAAAAGATCAACTATAATATATTTGTAGCACAAGCATAAAAAGCAAATAAAAAACTATGAAATAAATGCAACACTAGTTTCGACTAACACTTTCTTTATTGTTCGTACACATCATACTTTTTTTTATAGACTTCTGCACTTAAAAATTTAATGCCTGAATCCAGTCAATGCCGACTAAAAAATTATTCAACAATTTATTTTTCATTTTTTTTCAAAGCATTGAAACTGAAAGTCTGTTTTGGTTTACTTTTTATTCGGTAACTCGATATAAATTTTCTAAAATTTCAAGTGAATAATTGATTCTCTGATGAATTTTATTTGTCTTTGATTATAACATTTATTTGCGATGATTATAATAATATTTCAATTTCTAACATATTTTATTTAAGTGCTTATCTATATTATGCTGTAAAACACAGAGTTGAGCTTTTTATCATAGATTAGAAGGCTTTAAGTCTTTTGAGTGGAATGAGAGAAAGCCCATTGTATTCACAATATATTGTGCTTTCAATTTTCCAAACATTGATTTTATCATTTTATAAAAATTTCCTTTGTTTTGACGAAATTTTATCTCGAGATTCTTTTTATCAAAGCTTATTTCAATGTAGAGCTAATTTATTTTTTGTAATTTATTTGAAATAAATTAATTTGAAATTTTATAGCTTTGAAATATTCTTTTTGACAAATAAGTTTTAATCGTAGTAAACTTTATTTGGCATTACATACACAGCAGTACCAGTTTGTAAACAAATATTTCACATCTGCACCTAATTAGCATTTATTCAATTCTATTCATTTTTTATTATAAATATTGAATTCAATTAATTCTCATTAATATAAAGTTTGACTAATTTATTATGATTTGAAAAAACAGATTTAATCAAATTGATTAATTTAAAGCTTCATTTAATGCTAAAATTGTGAACAAAGACAGTTCACTAAAGTGTAGGAAAGCATAAAATATATAAAGTTAAAGCACTAACTTATATAATGTTTGCGTCAAATTCTAACTTAATATATAGTTAGGCAGTAAAGCATATTTCGTAAAATGTATGGCTGGTATCGAAACGCAGTTCACTACAAGTCAGCCTCAACTATATAGCTATTCACAGAAAACTGCAGTCGGAAACTAACACTTAAATTGAATGATTTAATAATATTATATCAAAACATAACTAAATAAAAATAAAATATTTATTTAGCAAGAATTTGTGTGCTTACGCTTTAAAGTTCTTAAAATAAAATGTATTCGAAAATTGTTATCATTGATAAATAAGTTAGAATAGGATCTATTTTATTGATCGCTTTGAAAGCATTTTAAATCATTTAAACCTATTCACTGATAAGGATATCTCTGACAAACGCTTCAATAATAATGTATAAGATAAACACACAAATTATTATTATATTTTGTTTGAAAATATCTTCAAAATTAATATCGATAAATGATTTTTAATGAAAATGACAGGTCGTAAATCAGAATTAATTAAATATTTTATGAAATTGAAACGAATTAAAAATTTTATTAGAATTACAAATACATATATTATTCAATCAATTTGTTGAAAGAATTGAGTTTTTCCGTAATATTAATTTTCTGTCACATTAATAATTATTGTCCTCAATATAACTATTGGAAAAAATTTAGCGATAAAAACATTTTAACCATTAAATAAGAGCAAAGATTAAAAGTTTTATTATTTATTTTGGAACAGTTACTACTTTAGTATAATGTTATCATTTTTCAAACAATAGTTTTGTTGAGTCTAAATATTTAATTTATTCTTTTGATAGCATTATATCAATGGTTTAAAAAATGAAAAAAGACGGTAATTATAAGTTGAAATTGCCATTAAAGATTATCTCAAATTCAAGGGTATGTCAAATTGCAATTTCGTTTCAAGATATTCCTCAATCAAAATTGATTCAGGTTTAGTTTGAATAATATAATTAATGCACTGAAAACCAGGTGTGCATTGATTTTTGAGATTCTATGATTCGACAACAAAAACACATATAACTTATATTGTATTTGATTAATAGTTCTCCTTTAAGTGCCCAAAATTTTGTATTGTATATGAAAATTGTACGATATATTTGTTTAGTTTTAACACAACGTTTTGTCATTCGTCGAAAGATTTGTCGATTGTGAGCAAAAAAAATTTTTTTCCTCATTTATAAATCTGAAGCGAAAACGATGTGCAAAATACAGTTGAATACTAATCATGTGTCGACTATTCATTAAATTAATTCATAGAAAATTATATATCTCTTTCAAAGGATTTTTTATGCACGCATTACTCCAACCCATGACTTAGAACTTGTCTTAAAAAAATATTTTGGTTTATTCTTAAATAGAACTCAAATAAACATATTATTAAAAATTGGCGCAAACATAACATGTTATTAATTAAGTTTCAATATTTTTACCTCAATTTATTCAATAAAATATTTATTGATTAGTTATTTGTCTTATTAAAAAATATTGTCAATAATATCTCAATAATATTTAATTATAATTAATTATATGCAAATTCAATGCAATTCAATAAAAAGAATTCAATAATTACTGATTTTCTACTCATCCATTATTATTTAATTGAATGCTATGAAGTTTTGTTTCTATTGTTTTAATGTATTCATTAGATTCAGTAGAAAACAGTTTTCTGCCATGTTTTCGTGTATGGTTTGTCTCTACTTTTTTACTATATTATTATAAGGAACGCTTTTTCGTTCCATAGTTTGCCTCTACTGCTGACATACAGTATTTACTATAACTTGTTATCACACCATTCAATATTGAATTGAGGCCAAAATGAGAGGCACTTTATTTTTATTTAAACTAATTGATTATACGGGTAGAGATAGAGATAAATAATCAAATTTTCTCAACTATTTTTCAAGAGTCATACACCCTCTCAACTCAAATAAAAATATCAAAAAAAAATGTTTCTTCATCTTATTTTATTCAAAGATATTCACATAAAATGATTCAATAGCTCTTTAAACAAAATGTTTCAACTTTAAAGACAAGTCACCTAAAAGTTGGTCTTTCCTTTAGTGCTCAGTATTTTTCGATTCTAAATAATATTCAAAAGCGAATATTTGTCTTTAAAAATGTTTTTATATAAAAAGTGTATATTTAGTGTATATAAGTTGATGTGACTTATATTATATGAGTTTAACATTAGAGTTCATTTATAGTCTTAAAGCTGACCAGATTATCGTTTTTCTTCCTTCAAAGTGTTCCCCATATTTATATATACAGACATTTGTTGGCAGTATTTTTCTCTCCCCTCAACACTAAACTCAATACTCTGTTGTATTCAGTCATTTTTGGGCAAATGCAGCAAAAGTTAAGGCAATCACTAATTTGTGCTTTAGAGTACAGACATATGAGAAAACGGCTCAATTTTTGTGCGACCAAATAAATAATATTAAAAGCAATTTATACATAACAACTTTCTTTATCACACTTTCTTTAGTATTTATATAGTTTAGTCAATCACATAGAATAAGGCTATATAGTTGACTGATTTTGACATTTGCCTCAACTAATGGCTAAACCATTGAACAGGAATTTATAAATAGTTGGAGTAAAAATGGAGCTAATAATGGGTTTTCTCTTTCCGCTATATACTTGTATTATTATTTTTTCTTTCAAATTTTATTTATTTCAACTCAAGAAATTGAATGTAATCGAATCCAATTTTGTGTCTTTGATTTCATTTCATTCGCATCATTGAAACTGAATATATATTATATTTGTCGCGAACAAAATATATTTGCCTCACTTTCACTGCATATATGAATGTAATTTTTATATAAACATTTCTCAAACTCAAGTATTTTTTGTACTCCATACTAAATATTCAACTATAACTATATTTCAACCAAATAAGTAAAGACTAGAAATTTTCTCAAATATTCAATTTATTTAAATTTTGTTCTCAAGTATATTGATTGTAATTTTATGTAATAAAACTAATCAAATATTTCTGATTTTATATAAAAGTGAGATATTTTAAAATTATGGGAATTAAGTTTAGAACTCATAAAATGTAATCAATTTTGTGTCAATCAATAAAAATAGTCAATTCATTAAATTTGACGCTATTGTGAACACAATACTTAAATAAGACTCAGTATTGAATTGTGTTCATATGACTTAATAGTGTTAAAAAAATAGAGGAAATTCCTTTCGAAAGGTCCACAATATTCCTATTTCTGCAGATAAATTATTGTTGTGAAAAGTAATAAATCTAAATTTTATTTGCAATTAAAATAGGTTTGAATCAATTGAATATAATTGAGAAATAAGTAAAAGTAAAATGTTCTTATGAGTAGGTCTTCAAGTCTTAATAATATGTTCGTGAGATTCGACAATATTTGAGTCAACGCTCAATATATGCTCAATATATGATTTTGCCGTTTATGTCATGTTTGTCACTGCCTTTCCTCAAAGGCTTAAGTTTTTATAGACTTGTCGATAACTTTTAGTAAATATTACTTCACGTAAGTCACAAATAATAGCACATAATATGCACTCACATTGAAAGACAGCCTTTTGTTAAGTAACTTATATTTTGAGTACAATTTCTATATCTTTTCTCTAAAATTTAATATAAGCCGTTATCAAGTCTAACATTTTTATTAAATTACAAGCAATTAATTCGTTATAAATATCTTTAATAACTAACAATATGAATTTAATTTATTTATTAATAATCAGTCATTTCATACATATCAGTAAAAGCATTATTTATTAGCTGAGTATTATTGAACCCAAAGTTAAGAAAAATTCTGTTAATAAAAAACCGGCTTTCGATCAATTTGTTTAATAATAAATAAAAAAATATAGTAATATATAGTATCATAATATAAAATAATATATACTTTTGAGTTGCGGTTAATGTCTCTTTTCATCACAAATAATAATCATCAACAGCTCTCTATCTTATAATCTTTTAATGAAATTTTTTTTATAAAACTTTTTCAAAAGAAACACTTTTTGACGTCACTCTTAAAAGTATTTAATTTTCAATAAAATTAAGGTATAAGTTAATGAGAGAATGAAAGAAGTGATGAGAGAATGAAAGAGACTGACAAACAATAGTTTATTATTATATAAAATTGTGAACAATATTTTACAATATCATTAACTTACTATCAAAGTTTATATTAAATATTAAATAAGCATTGAATAAGTTTTGAATAAATAAAAATGTCATTAAATTGTATAGAATTTATTAAAAACCAATTTAATAGAGGCTAAAGTGAACCCACTTTTAAAAATTTTAATGCTCTTCTCTCTAGTGTTTAGTTAAATATAAACTACATTTCAATGGTTTATCATTTGTTGAAGTATTAACAGTACTTCGACTAAACTTTTTGAAATCAAAATCTATTTTCATTCATGTCTTTATGAAATCTTATTTTTATTAAACTAAAACTTTTGAAAATACAGATATTATGTTAAATTTAATTTTAAATCAATTGAAAGACTAAATAATAGTGAAAATATGTTTAAATTTAAAAAATCTTAATAATAAAGATTTGGATAAGAAATGCGAATTTCATTATTTAAGATAAAATAAGAGAATAATAAACGAGGAAATAGAGGATCGATGAAACGTAGTATGAAAGCCTGCCTACTAGTTATGTGTATACATGATTTGGTGACTGTTGTGTGTATGCATTGGTGTGAGTGTGTAAGAGAGTGTGTGTGGCTTTTGAGCAAAGGTTTGCTTTGCTTTACTGGTAATGTTACTGCTTTTCGTCAGTATTAAAGTAGTGAGAACTGAGAGCTGAGAGAGTGCTTCAATTCATATATTAGTAGTGAATGCAACACATAGTGTTACAAACTTTCATAGCATGTGTACTAATCATAATAATATTAAATACGATGACTTACCTTCAAATTGAATGAGAGAAAGAGAAGAAAAGATAATATCAATTAACTATAAATAAAAGTTAAGACTCATATTATTGTGTGTGCAGTGAATCCAATCATTCAATTAATTATTTTAAATTATTTATGCATTCATTTCAACTAATTATTGATTGGTATAAAAGTTTTTGATTATTTATTCAAATATTCAATACTGTGTTATTGAATACTATATTGAATAAAAATTGAATTAAATATAGTTGAATACGTTTATATATTATAATTGAAATGACATTAACAATAAATAATCCTAATAAATGCCAACTAATCGGTAGTCCGGGTGGACATCACGGACAGTACACCTTCTATAAGGCTTTTAAATATCAATTGAGAAATAATAGTAAAGTAAGGATCTTAATGTTGGGCGAGTTCTTCTTCTTACGAATCTCTCCACACGACGACCCGTGTATTGGAGAACTTCAACTATTATGGGAAGACAGGAATAGTGATCAACTCTTATCATCCACAAGATTATACTTTTTGCCCGAACAGACTCCCGATGGAAGACAACCACAACACGG
The DNA here is from genome assembly GCA_034694065.1 of Camisia spinifer. Classification (NCBI taxonomy): domain Eukaryota; kingdom Metazoa; phylum Arthropoda; class Arachnida; order Sarcoptiformes; family Camisiidae; genus Camisia; species Camisia spinifer. Next base: position 21,744 of record JAQFXV010000136.1, read on the forward strand.
AGAGGTATCGAATACTTATTATTTATATATATATCAACTATTAGTATATATCTATACCACTACAGTATTAGATATATCTCTATATTACGAGTACTCTATAATAACCTAAAACTTAATACAATATTAATGATCATTCACTTCTATCTACTTATCATACCTTTTATCAAATATTTCATAATTATATCAATTTTTAATGTTTATTAAATATTGAAAAAATTGTTTGATTCCTTTGGACAAAATTTTAGTACTTTTTATTTATCTATTGTTCTCTATTTTAATTTTTTTTCGTCTTCAAAATTTCTTTTTTCCTCTAATTTTTTATTATATTTTATTGTTTGTTCTGATTAAAGGATTTAATTTAATTAATTAAGTTTATAAATATTGTTTTCGATTGTAAATTAGAATACATTAAGAGGAAAAACAAGCTTCCAATCCTTTTTAAATAATTAGCATTAAGTGTTGACTATTTTAGGTTCTATTAACTTATTATTATCGTTATTATTAGTTTATTTGCAAAGATATGTTTTGTTACTCGCACTGAAAAAATTAGTGGAAACGCGTCATTGAATTAGTATGAAAAACAACATAATATCCAAACATACATATTTGTTATAAGATATATCATATACTATGCTCTTCAGTATATTTTGTAAGGTATATAGCATTGCATGAAATGCTTTTATCAATTGATTACTCATCTCTGCCTTCTTTATTCACTTCATTCAATTCCCTGCTTTGCCTTATATTTTGATAAACAATCATAAAAATAGTGCTTTAATTTTTTTTTACTCAAAAATAACTTAATTTAAAGGCTAAATGTTTGTGATATGAATACAAAGTTTATCAAATATTAAATACTTATCAAATATAAATAATTTAAATTGAATTCATATTTTGTTGAAAATCTTTCTCAATTCATGGTTTTGACTAATCTTTTAAAAGCTAATACCTTAACATATTTTTTTGAACTAATTATTTAAATTTATACTAAAAAAAATATTTAATATAAAAGCCTGTCATATAATGTTTATCTTATAATAAACTTATAGTTTTTATGCTGTGAATATGAAAGCATAAAAATGAAAAACTAGTGCTACGCCATATACAAGTATACTTGATATACATTATACTCGTTTGAATAGTAAAGCGAATACTGTTATTTAGATGATATTTTCATGTAATATGACCCACAAATATTCAAATCCGTCTTACATTATCAGTCATGCACGATAAAAGGGTTACCAATTTTTGTTTTTTCGTTTTCTCTCTTAATTATATGATAAGCTATTCTATTAAATTCAACTCAATTGATAATGTTTTGTACGATATGTAAAATTGTCGTATTTATACACTTTCAATTATAGACACAATTGGTTGACAATAATTGAATATACGCTAAGTTTTCTATAATCTTATTGTCTCTTTTTCTTTTATATAACATATTTATCTTTTTAGTCACTTATTTATTTTTGTCTCAATAAGTTTTTATGTGATGCCATACATCGCTCAAAAATACAATATATTTGGTATAAGTTAACACCAAATGTGTTCGTATTCTCTATTCGTATATAAACTTATTGTATTGGACAAGAAGTTGTAATAATAAGTAAAAAAAATATAATATACAATATTAAAATATGTTAAGATATGATATGATATGATAGTAGAGCCACTTGTGTGTTAACGTTTTTTCTGATGATGCTTTTTAAACAGAATAACTCCCCTTATAATGCTATTGTATTCTACAATTGATCACTTTAATAAATACTCGTCAGTCAGTATTAATATTTTATTTTTTCTTTATTCAAAACCTTTTTTATGCTCCACTCTTGAGAATATTGCAGTGAAATGTCCGAAAGATAAGAGAAAAAATAGATAATAAAAACTAGTTTTTTCATAAGAGTATTCAATTTCACAGTCGATATAATGGATTATATACTGTGTATAAACTTATTTTGTGAGTTTTTAATAATATCAAAGCATTGAATTACTTTACATTAATAGCTTGTGTTCTTTACAATCGACTACAAAACTAATTTATCTTAATTTTCAATAAAAAATATCCAACAAAAGCTACAATTTTAACTTGAAAATAATTCTTTCATTTTGTGATTCATTACTATTTTTACTCAATTTTATTTCTAGACATTATTTGCTTTTCATTTAAATTCAAATTAACTTTTAGATTAATATTTAATTAAAAGAAAAAATAATAAAAATATTCTCTTTTTTATTCAATATCTATTTGAATGTATGATAAAAATATCATTCAATAGATTTCTGACATTATTCTGAAACAATTGTTTTCGAAAGTAATCTAATATTTCAAAGAGTATTAAAATTAAATTCTTTTATATTTATTGATTTATTGATAGGTTATTCTGTTTATGAAAATGACTAAGAATTTTATTGAAGCGATTCTTCAAAATGAGATCACATAAAATAGTTTTTATCATTAAAACTAGAAAATAGTGCATATTTTTTAACAAATAGTTTTTTATCATCAATTAATTATGAGTAAAGATTACGATTTGAAAATTGTTTAGTAAAAGCTATGAATAAAATTAATTTTAATGTATTTTCACTGATTTTCAAAGCTTTGAATGATTTATATTAGATTCGCAAATGAAATACGATATATAAGTGGCCACACATATAATTAAAATAAATTAAGAGATAACCCAATAAAACTAATAATATGGCAGTAATTCACGAACTATTTAATATCATAAGAAAGTTCAACATTAGTTTATCACGATTTTTATCCTAATTTACAACAATCATAATAATTATTTTGTGTAAATTTGAGCTCTTTTTCTTGAAATGGAGGTCTTTTTAATTGATAGTTTTGTTATTTAACTAATATGAATAAAATATGATAAACTTAAATGAATTAAGGCTTTATTAAACTACCTGTTATGTTATGCACATATCACTGCGTAATTATATTTCAAGGTTCAATTCAATTGATTTCAATGATCAAAATATATTTGAAATTTTATTCCTTTCTGATGCATAACCTTCTAATAATAAACTATGAAAATAAAGTTATTAACATTTAAATAATATGGAAACAAAAGTCATTCTTCAAAAATAATCTACTAATCATTCGTTTGGTGTCAATATATGAGAATTTCGCAATAATATTACTTTTTCTCTAATATTTTTCTTCACTTTTTCCTTTCTTTAAACAGGATGTGATTATTTAGCGATTAAATAAATTAAATTATATACCAAAATAAGTATTTATAATTATCAAATATTTGTCTAAATGACCTCCTATTGAAAGTTGCGATCTGTAGTCCATTGAGTTTCGACCCCTTCCCTAAAGCCCTCTTTTGGCCTCTCTTTTTGTGATGCATCTCTTTTGGTATATATCTATATAATATAGTATACCATCGCATGTATACCATGGCATACAAATAATTTTGGTTAAAGCTCAGCACCAAATACCAGATGCCTCATAGCCTCATATCTATGTTATTCCGATTTCAAGCATTGGGTATTCTATGACTACTGGTTAGACCTTTTTGGTGGTGTCAGTCGTGTCCCCCCTATAATGCCTATAATGTCTATTGAATCCAAATGTTTCCCCCATAAGAGTACACATACAACACACTCAAACATCAACATAAAATGTTCCGCCCTTTAAAACGCTTCAAATTTTTTATATATAATATATAACTAATATATATTACTGTCGAAAGTCTCGTCCAAATATCATTAGCTTTAACTCAATAAATGCTTGGCTTATCGAATATTATTCTTGCGTTATGTGAAAAATCAAGTCAAACCATTATTTTCAAGAGATTTCACTTTAAGACAATCTGAACTGACATTCTTTTTATTTCACACTTAAATCTGTTGATTGAATGAACCAATAAATTACTCTTTCTTTTAAAAAGTATTAGATATTGATAAATAATATTAGATTTTGATTCTATTATACTATCGTTTATAGAAAGGCATATAATCACAACATATCTTAATACGGATTTCCCGCTATATTATTACTACTCATTATACTTATATTTATTTTTCTCCTTCTCTGATAATAAGTACAGAAATTTTCAGTCTTGTTATCGAGAAAACGTATTATACATTATATTTTATTATACTTTTTCATTTAATATAAGAGTGACTAATGATTATTCTGATAAACATTTATCATATCAGAGTTGTATAAAACTTTGATTTGATTCTAATTTTAATAGAGATTCAATGAATTTATATATCTTTTCAGTATTGAATACATTAAGAGATAAGTTAAGCAATAATTCAATAGTGAAGGCATATATATTTTGTGAGTCAAATATTTGAATGATAGAAAGCATTAAACAAATTGATTGATTTATTTATTACTGCAACCCATTTAGTGATAGCATTACTGTAAAAAAAGGAAAGATTAGTAGCAGTGCTTATGCGCTGATTTTGGGTTTTACTAAATTGATAACAACTCTAACTAATAATAATAATAAATGAGTATAATATAAAATATGTAATAATTTAATGCTAAACTGCGTATTTAGGATATTGTTTAAATGATAATTTCATCATAATTTATAAGTAAATTAGTAGAAAAAATTAATAGGTTTACCACAATATTTCGTTGAGAATGACTTTAATGCTATCAGATATTTAGTTCTCTTTCTACTTATATTTATTATTTTTATAATTAGTTTAAACTTAAATATGTTAACAGTAAATACCATTATTGTCATTGAAATGGTGAAACTGGCAAAAGAGAGTTTCGATAAGCGATAATTTTTTTGTATTAACCTATTTCGGAGCTTTGAGGCTATAAAACATACTTTTATGATAAATTGTTTTGATAACTCTCCTTCAGTTTCAGTTCAAAATGATATATTGAAATAAATAGTATGGAATACCAAATTTTCAACCAAAAAATTGTGCATAATTTCTATGCATATTATCAGTGATACTAATATTATCTTTAAATAATGTATCGAAATATTTTGAAGCTTTTGAAATTGACTATTAGGACAACAATTAGAGTGACTTATAATTTAACATTTTCTGTAGACTTTGTTAAACAATTTAGTCTTGTTTTGTCTTTTCAGACACTAATATTGTCTCTTTTTTCCTTATTCTTTACTGTAATACTCTCTTATTCTCTCTCTTTGTTGTGTCTTTGGGTGTGCGATATCTTTTACACGGTTAACGGCTTGAAGGCATATCAATTTACTCCTTCGTTTTCCTAAGCTTCCTTCCCTTTCATCCCCCATAAGCGCCACCTCAGCCTTTCCTTTATGTTGATTACTATATTATTCATTTCTCTCTCTCTCTCTCTCTCTCTCTCTCTCTCTCTCTGTCTCACTCACTCACTCACTCACTCATTGAGTCTAATTTTATTCCCCATTTCAACTTATAAGAGTTAGTTTGTATTTGTATTTGTAATGTTATTGTTGACTAGCTTAAGTAATTATGCAAAAATATGTAATGATTAGAGCTCAACGTCTTGTTTCACAATGACTCTCACTTTGTCTTTCTATTGTTTATATTCTTACAAATTTTTATATGAGAGGGGAAACAAATTATGGGGAAAACAATTTATTTGAATAATTAGCTTATCCTCAGTATCCCTATTCATAATATAGTAAAAAATCTTTTTATATTATAACAAAGTATTTACATAAGTAACATATACTATAAAATAAAATGACTTCTCGCCAAACCATACTATGAACTAAACTATACAACACTTCTTATTGCGCTTATTTTGATTCCGGTTTTTGCCACTGCCAGCAATAATCTATAATCTTGTAATACAGTATTACTGGACTGTGTTATACAAAAAAAAAGTATTAACTATTCCATTGCCTGTTATTTTGCAACTATTGCCTTCTTTTTTCTATTCGCATTTGCAATGCCAGGAAATTGAAGTAAAAGGAAAATTGTTAAAGCATTGCATGCATGAGTGCGGTCTGTGATGGGTTACGTTCAAATTTCGATGACTTTTTTGTTTCGTTTCTTTCATCATTTCTTACCATATAATACTCTACTCTTCTTTTTGGATTGTTTTGTTTCACTTCTGTATATCTTTCACTTTTACTCTCATATCAAACATTTAAAAGTGTCATCTGTTCAGAAAAATAGTCACACAAACAATAGAGAATAGAAAGAGAGGGAGAAATATTGTGATAAAAGTGAAATTTGACTTATAGTCAGAACAATAAATTGTTGAATTTCTCTCATGATGATTGTTAATACATCACAAAATGGGAATAAATGATTTTGTCATATGAATAAAGACTAAATTTCCATATCATTATTGACATACGATTGAAAAATGTGCTCTATTTTGAGTGAATAGGCATTGAAGAATTGAACAACTATTCAGACCAATCCCTGTATAACTAAAACAAAAAAACTTGAATTAATCATTTTTCAGAAGTCACGTTGAAATTGAATTGATTTACTATATAATGCAATGCCTTTATTTGCGAATTAAACTTTTTTATGCAATTACATCCTCATTAAGATATTTACTAATTGAACGTCAATTTTAAAGTAAACTATATTTATTTAATTGACATGAACTTTCTCTATATTTTTTTAGTTTATTAACATTAATAATTCATAGCGAAAATTCATTTAAGTTTCTGTCACTTCAAGATAAATTTTATCAAATAATCTTAAACTTTTGAAACTAATAAAAAGTCTGAGAATTAATATTTGAAATATCATATTTGTTCTGTTTTGAATAGAAGATAAATACTCCTTTATTGCAAAATTTTATAGATTTCTTCATCTAAACTATTAAATCTATTGTTCATGAATATATGGATTTAGTATATATGCTAAAGATAACTTTGATGAAAATAGTTGTTGATAGTGTTTGTCATTCATTACACTTCTATGTTGACACTTAATATAGCAATTTATAGCATAACATCCATAGCAATCTTCATCTATTTGTACATAAAGAGGAGTCACTCAGGGCTTCGGATTTAGAGCTCTCTCTCTCTCTCTCTCTCTCTCTCTCTCTCTCGTTTCTCTTCTATCTCTGCTCACTCTTAAAATAGTATTGATTTTTGAAAACCTATTTTCTGGAGAGAATCGCAAATAAGGTTTTGCTTAATCGCACTGATATTGCAATAGAATTTGTGTTTCTCTATTTTTTATTAATTTAAATTCAATTTTTGACATTGACAAATTTTTTCAAAATACCTTAAAATGAGTAGAGAAAGAGAATAAAAAATTAGTTTTGATATAACAATAAGTTTTCTATAATTATGATTTATTTTAAAAATTTTTTCATTCAATAAAGAATAAATATTAAGTTATTTATTGTGTCATTTCGGAGGTCACAAAAATAATTTGAGTGGAAAAAAGAAGTAAAATATAAATAAAATAATTTGAGCGGAAATGAAATAAATTTTATAAACAGTGCAATAATATAGAAATTGACGCCTCTATGAATCCAAGTGGTAGAGAAGGTATGAAACAAGAAATATTGAGTGTGAGGGTTAGTGCCCCCCAAACCAGTCTATTTAAAAGAGCATTTTATATGACAAACTTGCACTTTAACACAATAATAATAATAATATAACCCGAATACATACCAAGTCTGACTGATTGCTGTTTGACTTATTTTGTATAATATTTACTTTTATTCACATTATTCAATAAATCTCATTATAAATAAAACAGTTTCTGTGCTTTTGACTGACTGTTCAACAAATTAACGCTTTTTGAGAAATCAAGTATTTCTCACCGATTCTTTTCTTTATATTTTCTAATAAAAAAGAAATTGATTTTTCTGTTTTTTTGTCGATTCGATAATACCTTTGACCTCTAGTGTATTATATTTTGTTTGTGTACACAAATTGTTGTAAGTTATTAGATATTAGACAAAAATTGTCTAATTCTCGAATTGAGGCTAATTATGATTATCGCCAAAAGGAAGAATTAAACGAATAATAGATAATGTGAACCAATGTGTGAGAGAATAATAAAAAAAGAGATGACATGAGATAATGTCTCATATACTCATATTTTTGACCGATTTAAAAATTCAGATTTTATTTTATTTTATGGCTTAAAACTGATTTTAAAGAGAGTGCCTCTACTCTGCCTTCACTGATCTCTTGACTCTCTCATAAACTCACATTTTTCTCATATAGTATACTTTTTCGTCTTTGTTTTTCTTTTCTTTTTTATCTTCTTATATCTTATACTTGAGTGGAAAACATTATTCTTTTGTGAAAACGACAGAATTCCACATAATTTCCTGTAATCTGAAAATATAGTGAATCTCGAATCGAAAAAGAAAATAGTTTCGGATGTCTTTACACTATTTAATGAATTTTACTGAATATTATATTTCGATAAAAGAAACAAAATTAAATTTGAACCAAAAAATGAGTGGTTCATTAAATTTTAATTCTAAATTAATTCAGTATTATTTTTGTTGAAGTTTAAATATTGTTATATAAAACTTATTGAATTTTAAAATTAATTATGAATTGGTCTCACGCTTGCTATGCCTTTAAGCCATATGTTGTTTATATTGCTTATAATATTGATGTATTCGGTGAAAAAGAAAAACATTTCAAATTATTCAGTACAAAATTCTTAAATGCTTTCTCTTGACTTAATTATAAAATTGCTTTAACATCATAAAAATCTTATGATTTGTTTATAATTCCAAAAAAGTTGTTTATCAGAAGGAAAGAAGTCCATTATAATTATGTTAAGACTATTGATACTCTTCAAATTCTTATCCTATTCGCGAACTTAATTTAATTTAATTAAAATTTTTCACTTGTCTGCCTCTCGGGTTATTTCTTTTATACAATTATATTGACAAAAGTACAAAGTATTAACATTGACATCTCTAATATGATCATACGATCATGAGATCGCTGCCTCATTTTCCCTTTGACTCTCTTTTATTTGTGGACTAACACAGGTTATATTCGTTTGCTCTTATTTCCCTCCGCATGCATGCAATTCCGCTAAATTTATCATTAGATGAATACTAAGTATTGTGAACGGATCCGCTTCTCCAATATAATGGGGGACGAATTGGCATAAAATAATGGTTATATATGAGGTAAACACTCTCTAAGAAGGGACAGAAGGCAAGATCAAACTCGACGATAGAAAGTGATAACAAACTCAAACTCTTCAGACTTGTCTTTTTCTTCTATCGTCTTTTACTTTATTTTGTGGTTTTAGATCTTTATCTAAATATTTTCAAAAATAGCTAATCATCAATAAATATAATGTTTTCGTCATAACGAACGGACCTTCAAAATGCTTAATGTTTTCTTTGACTAAATGTCTGAAATGGAAATTTAAAGTTATAAGCCTTAGGGGTCTAACGCATTGGTGCGATTCTCATCTCTTGGTGTAATCGTACGCACTATTGAAGTTGAAATGAGAGAGAAAGAGAGGCGATAGAGTTGAATGTTTTTCTCCACAATGCCTTCACTCGTTTTTTACATTAAATTCTACGGTATTTTATAATTTTATTTTCATTGAAGCCTTATATCAACTCTAAATTTAGTGAATTCTTTTTCCTCTAAAGAAGATAAAAAACAGTTTATTCATTTCGAAAGTAAACAAAAAATGCTGCTTTACTAGTATTTTCATTATATATATTGACACAACTCATTAATTATTAATAGACATATTTAAACATTCAATATTATAATGAAAAAAAAGATAAAAAAAATATTTATTCATTAGAGGAAATATCGACACGTAATTAGATCTCTAAATAATATAAATGTATAACAACATCAAAATAACGTAATTTAGTAGTTATGCTTTTGAAAGTAGGTTAAAAACCATTTAAATACTAATTTTTAATATTAATAAAAATTTGAAAACTATAAATTTATTATCATTGACTTTTTAGGTTATTTTACTGGAAAAAAAATTCTTAATACATTGAAATTAATTTAATTGAATAACTATTGGATAAAGAAAAATAGAGAATAGCTATAAAGAAATAAACCTCAAGAAATATATATTATAGTTGAAGATCATGATTGCGTGCGAGTGCTCTCGAATTATTACATTCTAGTACTCATTCAAAATTATATTTTGTTGATTTTGTTTCGATAAATTTTTCCGTAATTTCGAACATTAGAAATAAAAGTTTAATACAAGTAATTATTATTAAGAAAAACGGGCAGTTTTATTGAATTAAGAACTTTTGTTGGAAATTAGAGAAAACATGAAGCAAGCCTTAAATGACCACAAATAATACGATTTATATTTCTATTTATTTGTGTATCTATTCTTGCCTTAATTCCCATAAGGTTTGTGAAATGTATTTTATCATTTTTTCTCTTTACTAGTTTTCTATAGTTATAGTTGTGATCTTTGAGGACACTTTACCTTATTTCTCGCCTCCTTTTCTCATAATCAAAGTATTATTACTAAAAGAAGAGTAAGTTCTTATTGCTTTATTTTGGTTCGTTTTCTTACGCTTTTATATTATGATGTACTCATTGTACACGTCATTTACTAGCGAAGAGCTGGAGCGCAAACATTGATTTATTGATCTAAAATGCTTTTGCTTATATCAAGCGTCATATATATAATATTTCTTTATATATGTGTGTTTTTTGCCCCTCTATTACATTAGTTGAATATATTCTCAACGAAAATACTTTGATAAAAGGGTACACAAAAGCAATAGAAATACTTTATAAGACAAAAAATATAAGTTAGCACTAAATGCCCACATCATTATTGTTAACTACAATGTATTATCTATTTTTATGATATGATAAATATTTTCCATAGCTATTGAGCACAATTACGAGCATATTTGTTATTGACTCTCAAAAACTCTGTTATGTAATCTCTTGAGTCACTTATCAAAGTTTGAATTTAATATACAATTTTATTAATAATCCATATTAAATATCGAATTATTCAAACAAAATCCTTATTACAGTATTTCATGAAATATATGCAAATAATTTTACTTTTATTTTCGGTATTATTTTAAAATTATTTCTATTATTTATGAGATCAAGTGTTTTATCAAATTAAAGCTCAAAAACATATTTTTCATGTTAAAACAATTTCTAATGAAAACGAATTTTTTCTTTTTATTAACTTCTAAATAATAACATAAATATGAGTATAGTATGGTTTGGCTTCAGTCCAAATTTTATAGTTTCCTTTACTTTTTGGTAATAATAAAAATTAAGTGTAAGTTTAGATATAAGATATTTTAAAGAGTTTTTGACTGAGAGAGGGAGGGAGAGAGAGAGAGAGGGAGAGAGAGAGGGAGAGAGAGAGAGAGAGAGAGATGTAGTAATAGCTCATACTTTATTTTATTGATAACAAGCGTTGAGGAAAATTTGCAAAGCATTGAGTTGAAGCGCAAACGCATTAGCATTTTATTAATTAGCTTAAATTGAGTCATACATAATGCATAAATTGATGAATCAATTTTATGTATAAACGCGACAACGAATACTTCAAGTATTTTCCAATTAAAAAGTTTTTGTTTTCTGAAAAATGTTTTTATTTGAATTTTTTCTGACAAACTATATTCAAATTTTAAAGATTTGTCTTTTTAAGAGGGTCTATACATTCACTAATGCTATTCAAAATGCAATTTAGTTTAAAGACTTCTTTCTACTCACTGCATATGATAGAATTTTATGAGTTTATTCACAATATTTATAGACTTTTATTAACCTTTGAAAGTGGAAAATTTTTGCTAATAATAAAAATAAATTATTCAAATGTTATTACAGTTAGAGACTTAAAAAAATCTATCAAATTATAAAAACAAAACTTAGTCTATCATACTATTTGACAAAATGCAAATTAATAACAATTTGAATGTTAAGAAACGATATCATAAGTCGGATGTGATTCATATAACTTAAACACAAAGCTATTCAAATCATCACAAATACAGTTTTGACTCTGACTCGTCATTTATTGCATAATTATTGCAGAGAAAATATTTTGTATGAAAGTTATGTTAATGCATATGATATGAAGCAATTTTAAACTCGTTCATAACTTCTCTTTCTCTCAAAGTCTTTTATTATTGATGTTTCAATATATCACCAAATGTTTTAACTGTGGTATTACTCTGTTTTGAGAAAAAAGAAAGCTAATACTGTATTTTATAGCTACGCGATAAGAAAAATGCTAACTCTCTGAGCAGTGCCAAAAAAAATTTTTCATCCTTGACTACAACGCTTTTCAAACCAAAAATTATTCCAGATATTTCTATATTTTTATTTCTATTCATATTGCAATTATTGCAATATTCGTGAGAATTAACATAACTTACAGATTATGCTGTGTATGCTTTTCTGTTTAACTCATAAAAGCTATCTTACACTTTATCATATTTTATTCAATAATGTCTGAAGTTTATCGAATTAATAACTGAAGTGATTGTATTGAAAT
>JAQFXV010000137.1:0-34084 GCA_034694065.1 Camisia spinifer
TTTTATTTTTTCATTTAGGGCTTACTATACAAGTACTACATATACAAGTACTGTATATGCTTTTCAATCATTAATTCAAAGTCTGGCAAAGCTCTCTTCTCAAGCGTTTTTGCTACTAATGCAGCACAACTGTCATGAAGAATAATTTCAACTAAATTATTGCATTAACTCATAAGTAAACTCATTTAATGGCAAATTTAGCTGAACTAATGATCAACCAATAAGGGTCTTAATAGTCATTTCAAATAATAATGATTATGGTTTAACATAATAATTATAACTAAATTTTGTATAACAAACAAAGTAATTATTGATTGATTAATAATTAAGATTAAATTTATGTTTGCTATCCATATGTTATTTGAATATTATATAACAAAAAGTTATTTGTGTTTTGATCGCGTGTTTGGATCCTCTAATAAGTCATAAATAGATACTTTGAAGGGATGGCAAAGCTTTTTAGTGCCTGAATGTTTCGATGAAACCCAAAACTTTAACAGATGATCAGTCACTAAAAGAACTTCTACACTATGTGTTAATCTTTTAGAATGTCAGTCGGGGGTCATGAAGGGTAGGCTCAAATGTCCCTCAAGTCTCAAATGCACTAAAATATGTTGTAACGCATTCTGGCATTAGCTGAACAACAATTTACAGCCTATTGCATGCATTGCATTACATCAGCTGAACAAATAGGAAATGATCATAAAAAAGAGTATAATATATTGTTTAAATGTATTCGTGTCTCGAAGTTTTTACTCTAATCTTCCAAATATTTACAACATTGAGAATACAAATATATCATACCATAGATGCAAATATTTTTACACAATTCCTAACAAAATCTTTCCATTATTTATTGATGAAGAAATCTTTTGATTATTAAACTCGAAACTCAAGACTATGATAGCTTACTAAAAAAGTGAATCTAAAAGCTCTATAATTCATAAATGACAGACAGTCTTATGACAAGTACTACAATACTTGAGAGAAAAGGGTAAACAAATTCTTGAAACTAAACAACTTTCTCCTACAATAACCAAAGCATTAAATATTATCTCAGATATGCATTGCGTACACAATCAATGCTTGGAAAAAAGGCATGACTTCAAGACTTATAAAATAAGAATAAGAGCTTAAGAGTAAATATTATGAAGAAATGCAGTGATTTATTAAATACTGCACTGCAAGGACTCTAACTCTAAACAATCTCTAAACAACTCTCTCGAAACTGGATGTGTTTTATCAAAGCCTTCATCAAAACTTAATGCAAACAATAAGATATTTTAGTTGACTCACAACTAATGCATTGAAAAGACTGCACTTTTATAATGGACTTCAAGTTTGAGAATAATTATTATCAATTCGTCTTCTGTGGCATGACTTGTGTGCCATTATTTTGCAGTTTTCTTGCAAAGGATAGTCTGCAATGCATAAGATGTGCATATTTGATGAGACATTTAGAAATGTTGTTCATTTGAATCAATATATCATTGTATTATAGATATGAAGTATTAACTCCTTGGATACCAAAGACTTAAGTTTAGAAAACTTGAATTGCCTCTAAAGGTGTACATAAGTCATACCAATGAACACAAATTGATGATTACAAACACATAAACATTCATAAACTAACATAAATTGAGATTATCTTAACTTAAAGATTGAACACTAAACCAAATGAAAAATAGTTTTTTTTCTGCAAAAATAATTAATTTCGAGGAAAAATAAGAGCTTTGATTCAAAGTTTTTAACGATTGACAGCTGAATGAATTGTTTAAAACTCAATCTCATTGCCATTTAAACTCAATATAACTTTTTAAGTAAATTTTAATTGACTTACTTTTTATGTTTAATTAGTTGCAAAAGAAAGATTGAAAAATGATTTCATAATTTAATAAACCATTGTTTCTAGTTATTAGTTATTCTTATACATGAGTCATCTCTAACATAACAGACTAAATAGATTCGCAATACAAGTCTTAGTAAGCACTTAATGTATATCAATAGATATGCTGAGAAAATATTGATCATTAGCTCATGTAAAGCCTCTTAAATTGTATGCCTAATAGTCATGATTATTGTAAATGCAAATCCAGGTTAGGAAACACAAATAGCTATCAATACTGTACTAATGGAGAGCTGCCTTCTAAGAAAAAAAGTATGAGCCAAGGGTTGGGTTGGGGGAGACTCCTCCTGAAATTTTGGGAAATCTAAAATTTAGTACCCTATGATTTTTGATGAAAAATCTGAAAAATTAAGTTATGAATAAAAATTGAAAAAATAATTGACAAGTAAATAATAATTTATGTAAATGAAAGTCAAGACTTTAAAATTATGGAATTTTCGAGCAAACATAGAAGTGAAACAAATTTCAGATCAAAAATTCTAAAAAATTGTCCTCAAATCCGACGAGTTTGATCCAAAAATCAATTTTTGACGAAACTGGATTCTGAACCCTTCTGTGACATTGACTCGCAGAAAATATTACCAAATGCTCAAGTCTTATGATTTATTTTCTAATTGTAAATTCAAAGTGCATTCAAAGATCTATTAACTAATAAATCGCAGTTGAATAAAAAATACATAATAAATGCACCAAAAGTTATTTAAATCGGGAATAATTATTACTATTTTTTATTTAATTCAGATGAGCTGACGTTTATTATGTTATTTCTCATATCCTTTTTCAAAGACAAACTTTAAATGAGAAACGATTTCATAATTTTATTCAATAAAAGTTTAAAAGATTGCGGTTTCAGATAAACAGAATTATAATTTCATACAAAATAATTGCTAAATAGTTATTATAATTATATACTTATCGTATATATGATTCAAAATGAATTTTTCTAAAAACTAATTAAAAAACTTCTCAACTTATTCATGAGTATTATGGCTATAGAATAGAAATGAGAGCTATACTATATGTTGACTTAGATTAGGTTATATTGAATGTAATCGTGTAATCATTTATTAACAGTCTATGCATTAGCATAAACTTAAAAACAAAACAATAAACTTACAGCTGGGCTAATATGAGCTCGAAGTCAGTGAACTCTAGAAATGGTGTCCAATAAATCAAATTAAATATTTATGAAAAACTAATTTTTCATTTTTTATAAGAGAAGTGTAGACATGAAATATCGCAATCACAACATTAAATCTCATTATCTATCAAAGTGATGGAGTATATAATTTTTGGATGTGTTACTCGTGACTTAAAACTAACGACAAGTAATCTTATGTTTGGAATCCTTTCCTAAAACTGTAATTACTTCTTAATACAAATTAGCATTTATTCAAATCTCTCTCTTTTAATGAATGTAAAATATCAACGAATCGATTAGATTGCACTTAATGTCTGTTAAAGAAAAAGAAAAAATAATAGTTATTCAAAAAAAAGAAGGATTTTTTATCAGTTTATATAAGAAGTCTTAACAGTTTATTGAAAATTTTTGAAATAGCAATGAATGAGAACACTTGTATTATGCACTTTGCAATGTTTTGGGAATAAATAGAGCATTATTGTAGGCGAAATGCGGCACAGGGTATATATACCTGTACCATATGAGCAAAATATCCATCCACCACATCCTGGTTCACATGATCACAGACAAAATCAACATAAAGAGCAAAGAGAAAGCGTGTGCGTGTGTACTGGCATTGATAATGCTCAGAGGGTATGGACAGGTGACAAACCATAGAAGAAAGAATATCTACTCTATTCTTACAAACTCAGTGGCGCTCACTCTATGGGCTCACTAGGCTTTACAGCTATTGTATTCAGCAATAATATGATAGAATTGAAGTTTAAAATGCTGTTCCGGTGTTTCACTAAAGAAAGTGCATCTGTCTCTTAAAGTAAACCAAAAACTTTGCGCCAATTTATCAGTTCCTTTCTTTCTAACATTTGGCATAATTTTAACGACCATTTACTTACTTAAAAATTTGAATTCCTATTTCGTTTCATTAGTTTAGAGTATTTCTAAAGTGTTTTTGAATTTAAAATCTTTAATCGATTGGTTGTGAATATAAAACACAAGCTTTGAGTGGTTAGAAATTAATTGCATTGAAATGCATTTTGAATTTTTGAAGTTTGAAAAATAAGAGTGGGTTTTAGAGATAGCATAACAGATAAGATCAGCGATCACTAGTGTCTGGACTTTTTAAAAACAAGTATTTAAATATTCTTTGAACATTTATTCAATTAGTTTTAATAATATTATTCTATATAT
This sequence comes from Camisia spinifer, assembly GCA_034694065.1. Taxonomy (NCBI): domain Eukaryota; kingdom Metazoa; phylum Arthropoda; class Arachnida; order Sarcoptiformes; family Camisiidae; genus Camisia; species Camisia spinifer. Next base: position 4,236 of record JAQFXV010000137.1, read on the forward strand.
AGTATAATGTTATTCATCTTTATAATGATACTCCATTTAACCGAAATAATGACCGGATGTCTGACATTTTCAACAATTAGTGTCCGAAAAAACAGACAAAGTGTTCAATCCTTTTACCTGTTTTTACCAGACTTGAAAAGATACACAGCTTTTTATAAAAGTTTTGCTTTTATTTTTCAATAAATTTATTTTGAAACTAGTGAACCCTTTAATTGAAAGACCGATAGGATTGATTTGTGTCACATTTAATTGAATCGAACATTTGATTTCTATGATATGAAATTTACATATTGATATGTATTTAAGTTATGCTATTCAATAGTGATAACATAATTATATTTCAAATTAAGCTTATATCAAATTTTTCCATCGCTGCATAATTTTTTAATTCTTTTGAAATGATATTAGCATGAAATTCAAGTTTTTATGAAAATTTATTCAAAAAAAAGTTTAAGAGAAGTAAATCATTCGTTATATATATATTATTCAATAGTGAAACTAATGCAAAAGTTAAATAACTTGACCCTGAATTGTATGCGACGTCCGACAAAATCTGAATTCATAACTTATTTGTATTAAACATATTTTGAGATTTGACACATCGATATACCATTTGATCACGTTATATGATTTATCAATGAATAAGGTTATCTATAATTGAAGTCAACAACGCATAAAACGAATAAACCCGGGATAGAAAAGAGCACTCACTTCTCATCAAAATTTCAAGCCATTAAATATATTTTTTTCGTGTTTGTCTAATGAAACGTGAGACGACTGACACACGCACACAACTAAAACTTTGTTCGCCATAATTATCATTATTGTTATTATTGCGAATTCAACCCATTCTCCAAAACGAAAGGGTTAACGTTCGCATACATTATATGGAAAATTTTCAGCATAGAGTTCGCGTTTCTTCAAATATTCGTTATATTTCTCAATGAATTTGATTCACTGGTATAATAATGGTTGAAAAGCCTATTTGGGAATTCACTTTGTAGTCCGCCGACTGATTTCCAGCCGAGAAATTCTGTAATCGTCACACTCTGTATCTCATTTTGAGTTCTCATTTTGTCGTTTCACTATTTTTTGTGCCCTACGAGCAAATGAATGCGGTTTGCGATTAGCTATAAAAATGTTGTACTCACGAAACACAGAGAGAAGATTTTTCTGCCAATAAAGAGCGTTATGAGACTTGAAGATCAATAGACAAAATGTTTGAATAGACAAAGAAAAATACCTTAAAGCCTGTCGAATGTGATGCTTCAATATCTAAATCTTTTTTCTAAACTAAGTTTAAGAATTAGGTTTTAATGCTATCTTTTATTTTTTTCAACAGTAAAATTAGCGACGCTTGGAATTTGAGTTTAGACTTAAGCAAAGATATTATCGTCAGCCGACATAAAGCACACAAAGACCCACACAATTGGCTTTCATGTCTGCACACTTCCGAAACGGTCTTTCGTTAAATGTATTTAAATGTATTTCCCGCTAACTTTTTCTGGTGTGAACTGACTCTAAGCAAAAGTAACTGTGAGTAAAAGTATGAGGTACTCAAAACTTTACTCCAATAATAATTTTAGCCTTTCTCTGATAAGTACTTACGCATCATTGGACACAAACTTTTTTTGGTAAAATCAATGGTTACTCATTTTTTGGTGAAACGGAAGCACTTAAAGTTCGTGATCTGAAAATCACTCGAGAGAACAATAAAATTAAACAAATATATATTACAACCAAAATGTGATTCTTTTATTTTCCATTTTCAAGTTAAACAATACAAATAACTCACATTTATAGTGAATGTCGTATTATATAATTTTAATATTATGTTAAGCGTGAAAGACGTGATACAAAAGCCAAAAATCCAATTAATTATTTTGAGAGATCGAAACATTTTGTGTTTATCTGACTAGCAATACAAATATTTTTTAAAAATCTATAGCATAATGAATTTGGTCCGTCCGACACCCCATTGATAATAATGTCATAATTAATAATATTAATCAACTAATTAATTAAAAGGAGACATAATTTGATTATTGTTTTGAGAGAAACAAAATAAAAAATATTTTTATAAATTATATTAAAACCAATACAATATAGATTTCTTTGGTTAGTAAAATAGAGATAAAATATAAATCAAAGAAAAAGTTTTTGTTTAGTATTTCTTTTTAAAGTTTTTGATGGTTTGGTATGATTACCAAAAAATAAAAGATGGGTTTATTAGACCGAAGTTCCTGTATTTCCTTTAGTTTGTACACTGTCTTCATCGTCAGTAGCATTATCTGTAGTATCAGTAGTGTCAGTATCTTCTCCTTCAACAGCTGACTTACATTCGAGTCGATGTCTTTTACTAGGAGTAGATGTCTGTCTGTCTTTATGAGACACGCTCTGAACTACACTCCGTTTCCTTTCGCTCTCAGCGGACTTCCGGCTGTCAAAGAATGCTTTAAAGAGAATGAGAAACAACTGATTATTAATACGATTAGACAAAAAAGAAACCGAGACTTATAGGGAGTGAGAAAGAAAATATGTTTGACTTTAGCAAGAAATTTGTGCACATATGAGAAACAGACAAAAAAGATGTTCATATCGTGTAAGCCTGAGGTCAGATGTCAGAGATCACAGCCCTAAACGTTTTTTAGTTTCTTTGGGATTTGCATTATTATAGTCTATATATCATTAACCGTATCGCCAATAATTGGTTTCATAAATAGTGGAGTATTTAGTGGGCGAGAGGTTGGACTCAGGAATGCCTTATACAAAACTAGAAGGACATACATATACACCACATGCAGGAATCAATATTGCAATTATGTTTTTTAGTGGCCCACCCAATGGCTTAACTCAGGAATCGCTCAAAAGTCTAACAAAATTACTCTTAAATATTCAAATGCATAGTAACTATAGTACAGGTATAATAAATATACTGTTAGTATAAGAGTATAGCCAGTGATATACCTGTAGTCTGTAGTGTATAGCTATTGTTACTGAGAAAAAATTGCAATATTTTTTGTTTTGTTTACAAAATTGTTTGTTAGCCCATTCATTGTTAGCCCACCCGAATACTAAAGCATTAACCTGTCGAACAAATATTGAGAGAAAAGTTGAAAAAGCAATAAATATAGAATTTAGTGTTTGAATACACAGACTGCAAACCCTAGCAATGCATGCATACAAATACTAAGTTTGTATTAAAAAGTATTGTATAATACTTGTATTGTTACAATGAAACGGATATGACAAGTGTAATGTCTAATGCTTAATATTAACAGTATTACACATCAATAGCACTGCTCTCTATCCTAACCTATTCTCTCTCTCCCACCGCTAGCGTTCCCCTTCTTTGAGTGCATTACTGGTGAGTCTCTCTTCTATTTTGATAAGTCTTTCTAACTTTATAAGTGAGCGATGTTTTTGGCGGGAAATCGCTGACTAAAGATAAATGAATAAACAATATGGCAAATGCTTAGAAATAGAGGTAATCAAAAATGATTAAAGCATTTTATACGAATGCTAAAAAACATTACTGATAAGAAAAGCGCATCCGTTTTCGTGGGTTACACTCTTTGCTAGCAGTGGTCGTGATTTGCTCTTTGCCTGAGACAGAAGCTATTGAAGTGCACTTTAGTGAGAAAGAAAATAAAATACATGTTTTATTGCATAAAAGCTTATGTTTGAATCTAAGACACAATGTTTGAGAAAAAAGTTGACTGTGAGAGAAAAGAGCAAAGCCTTATGATTTAAATTTTGAGGCAATAATAAGAAGTGAAACGTAAAGTGCCAGCAATTGTTATCTCTATAAAAATAATTTTAGTGCTCACAGAAGCGCTACAACAAGAGGGAAACTCGAGTAACATCTTTTAGGTCTGATTATCGACTCAAGGCTATCAACTAAAGAGAAATGACCAAACCTTCACTATATATATGGCGATGCTTTGAGCGAAAGTTACTTTTCTGTACACGTAATGCAAGACTTGCTACAAACGGCTCTTACAGTCAGATACACAATAAGAAAACTGCTCATGTGGTGCATAAGGCAATCAACAATTGGAAGACTTGCAAAGTCTGTTAAACTAAATCCCTTGTGTCTCTCTTTTTCTGCCCTCTAAAGATATTGCCTCACAAATAATTGAAAGCGGCCTTAAAGTCCTATCAGTTGTTCACTAATTATAATATAGTTGAGCAATAACTCTATAAATCTAAAGGTGAATCATTTCTCAAGTATGACTGCATAAAAGTGGTCATTCATAAAGCTATAATAATAATAGAATAATATATTTGATTTCTATTAATTCGTTACTCAATAGATTCTACTTATATATCGCAGTATGTAATTGATGAGCTATTATTGTATTATTTTCTCAATTATTGCTTTCAATCATTCTTAACATTCTATTTTATACACAATTATTGCATTCATTTGGCTCACAATACTGTAGACGCCTTTTCTCAAGAACTTAACAATACTGTATCTTATTTATCATCCTAAAGATTAATCCTAATGTTGCTTTATTTGATGAATAATGAGCTATAAATTAACATTTATTTTTCATTAAATATTTTGAACTGCATTTGCTATTTATATAAATTAAATTTCATGTTATAAGAAAAACTTTTCTAATTGATATCATATAAAATCGAAGAAAATAAGAATATTTAAAAGTTCAATGAATTTATGAATTTAATGTTCAACATAATGAACAATCAAATACAATAATTTATTCAAATATTGCTCAAAAGCTGATAAAAAATTCGATATGACTGAGTGTTAAGCATTTTAGGCTTTTCAAAAAATTTGTTCCAATAAATAATGAATTTTTCTGATAGTAAGCATTTTAATAATGTTTGAATCAAATCTTATCAGTAAATCAAAGCTCTTTTCAAATGAAAATAAGCTCAAGTGTTTTACGCAATGAGTAGCCGTTTGGCTCAGGATTCGCTCAATCATTTGTATTGATTCACTTTTTGCTATAAATGCCATAATTTTCTATATAAAAGTACAGCTAAAGGTTCAAGTAATGGAAACCCCCTTTAGAATCAAAATTAATGCATTTTTGATGCATTCGAAATTATTCCACAAATTGGTTTGAAAGCGAGTAATAATTGTAATAAAAATAGTTCAATAATTGGCACTGAATTAGTGGAGAGAGAAAATTAGTGTTCTCCTTAAGGCTAACTATTAATTATTCTTTTAATGGTATGAAATGGTATTTAGAGAAAACATAAGAATTAGTTCTAATCAATGGTTTAATGCCTAAAATGGATGCACTCTTTATAAGGTCTGATTTGCAAAAGATCAAAGACATACTTAAATTTGAGATATGAATAGAGGCTAAGAATTGAGAGAGAGTTTAGTGCAAAGAATTACGAATGGGAATGAAGGCCAATATTTTATAAAATGTTATTTATGTGATGAAAAATTAAGAAATATCTATAAAGAGAGCGAACGCGAGATATCTGTAGTAATAATTAATGCTTATTAACAAATGGCACAAATGGTAGACTAAGTCAAACATTTATAAAAGCGATTCATTAAAAATAGAATCTAAAAGTATTCGGAAAATAATGAGAAGTGTATAAACATTTGTAATTACCTGTAATTGGTTTTAGTGTTGATTGCTTTGTCGTTTTGACTCGACTTTCCGATTGATTGATATCATGTCCAGTAATAGAAACAGTTGGTGTAGACGAAGAACTTGCATGTGATTGAGAATCAAGTGAAATAGTAGCAGATGTTGGTCTCGACTTTCGAACCAAACTTGAACTCATAGTCTGCGAGTTTGTCATTGATGGCGAACTCACTGACTGTGATTGACTTGTGTTAGCGATCACTTCATCGCTAATTTTGCATAATTTTGTACTTAATTGTTGTGAATTTTTATTATCCTTAGATTCAGGATCATTAATATCGGGTAAATCATTACCAGATTGAGACCATTGATAACGAGAATCTGGAAGATTAATGGGTTGTTCACTCTTAAAGTCAAAGTTATATTTATTTTGGTCCCTTTCTTCGCATTGTCGTAATTCTCTTTCTAAATCATCTTGAGTTTGTTGATGATCGACATCACCGAATAGTTTTCGTTTAACAGATTGCACGGATTGGCTATTATGTAATGGCGATTGATTGCTGTCTCTCGGAGGCGGACCATTACCACCGATATCACGACAAGACATTGCAGAGACAAAACCATTGATTGGTATCATAACAGAACATGAGCTCATCTTAAACCCGTTGAATCCTAAACCACTATTTCGTTACTGTTCGTGTCAGACTTTTTTGAAGTGCACCACTTTTAGTGGCTGTGCAGAGCAAATAACATATATAACTAACTTTCGTCAATGCAGAGCTGCACACATACACTCACTTTAACTCTGTTATAGCTTATATACGATGAGAACCACTCCCCAGTGTTCACGAGACCCAAACTGCTTCTCTAGCACTCTATATATGCGTATTCTATGCAGCGCTAACTTTTCAATGGTTTGTGCCCTCACTTTCAATCAGACTCACTGCTCACGACAGAATCGTCAGCTCTTGTGTTAGCCCACAATCAGACCCCGCAACGCATGCGAAGTGAGTTCAGTGATGAGGAGAGAAACGAGAATTGTTGCGAACCATATTTTGAGAGAAAAAGAGAGAAACAGATTCACCCAATGCTGTGAATATGCATTTTAATAGTGGGAGAGAATAAGAGAGACACCAGAGAGAGAATAAGAGAGACGAGTCTGACTTATAAGAGAAAGCATTGAGAACTCGTTTTTGTATTTGTTTCCCAACTGGAGTATCGCTCGTTGAGGGGGGTGTTAGGGGTAGGGGTGGAAAGGGATCGGGCACTGAGGACCAGGTGTGCCACTAGTGGCGACCCTAAACTCTATAAGACTCGCTCGACAGGTAAAACGCATAACACACACAAAAAGGTAACGTATGAAAAGCACTTGTGGCGCATAATAATGAGGATATACATAGATTTTAACACAAACTATTATATTAGAAGACCAGGCCTTATAACGCGTTTTGTTACCAGACTTTCAATTTGATGAGAGGACGGACTCACTCGTGCCGTACCATTAAAAGTGCTCAATAAAGATCGGCGTGACTTAAATTAATCACGAATTATTCCAGAAATAGTTTCAAATAATGATTGAGAAGAATGGGAGAGAAAGAGAGGAGAGATAGAGAGCGAAAGAGAGACCAAAATGAGAGATATCCTGCTATGAGATTGCGAATTGAAACTTATAATTATATATTTAATAGAAGAGAATGTCTCTCAATATCTATCTCTCTTCAATGTCATGCATTTATTTCTATTAATCTTAGCCATTAATACCTTTATAGTTAGCTTCAATGTTGCCTCACCTCAAATGTTTGACACTCTAATAATATAAGATAATGATTGCCTAATAATTATACAAAAATCATTTATTTAAAATTCAGATAAAATTAAATATTTGCTATGATTTATAATTTAATCGAATATTTTTCTAGTTATCGAATGACATATTTATATGCATTCTCTCACTTACTTTGATTTTTAGTCAAGTTTTATGCCTCCCTTTTTCTTAAGGCTTTACAATATCTTATTGAGAAAATACTTCAAAATGACTTCACAAATGAGAAAATTATTTATTTCGTTGAGATTCGAAAGTAATAGTGGAAAAAATGTCGCATTGATATAATGGCTCGAAGACTAAATAAAAAGTTTTTAGAAGTAAAGTTCTAAAAAACAATAATTAAAAATAAATTTATAACTTTTATAATTTATATGAGAAATGAAATTCAATTCAAAACTTGATAAGAGACTTATTTAAAAATGAGTAAAACTTAAAACAAACTACATTTCAAGAATTAATAGTGAAGAATATTTGCTAAACTATTGAAGTGATACTTAATAACTGCCACAAAGTCAGTAAAAAGTCGAAATTTGAAGAAAAAATATAAAGAACTACTCCCACAAAATATTACAAATTAAACATTAGAGATATATGATTGGGTGCAGTTGTGATATACCACTTGTTTTATTATGATTAAAAACAAATTTGTGCGCAAAAAAACCGTTGATGAACCCGTCGAAGAGATCAGTAACGGTTTTATATGTTTTCGAATTGCATTCAATCTTTTCAATGATTCGTTGAATACGATTCAAATTGTATATATGATAACAGGCGTACGCAACTAATAACTTAGCAATAATGGTTCACTATTACCACATAGTGTATGAGTTTTGTAAGTAAGGCAAACATAAACTAGTGCTTGTTCTGCACAAAATACCTACTTTAGTATACTCTGTATAAGTTGCATATTATCTCAATATCTACTATTAATATATATCGTTTTATATCATTTGTTGTATGCAATGCTTCATCTCTAAGATAAACAATTTGAGCCTTAAAACTATTTAGTCATTGAGAGAGAGCTCCTTAAATATTATGAAAGAGAAAACTATTGGCAAACTTAGAATTCAGTAACTGTTGGGCTTTTTTGAAGCACTTCTTGACCTATAAGTTAAAGTAGTTTTTAATGCTAACTTTTTTGTTGCAAAAACAATAGTCTACTTCATAAGTAAATGCTCATAAATGCCAACATATGCCAAATTGGCCATAAATACTAATACAATGATTAAGATGTGAGCCTATGAACCATATGCCAGTGGTTCAGATTATAATTTTGTGTAATTTATGCATTGGAGCATCATTTCAACAAAGTATATATTGTGGGCAAAATGTGTTGTTGGAGTTTATGTCTAACTTTTATTGTGGGTTTAACACCATAGCACATATTGCACTCAATGCACTTCTAGCCTCTCTTTATGATTCATTAGCTTTTGCCAAATCAAACGGAAAGTTTTACTGCATGTGATGATAGATTATTGATCAACAGTAGTAGTTGTATGACTTTTTTGAAAAAATTGGCTGCTTTTACAAATGAAGTAAAGACTTATAAACATCCAACGCGTGCCATATGACGAACGCTGGTTTCAGTGCCGCATACGTGAAACGCTGTATTATTTTTTCCCGAAAAATTTCATAAAGAGCACAAACACTAACATTACCTGATTGTAAGAGTATTTGTACTTTACTTTTGCACTCTATGTTATTCAGTAATAGAAAAATCTATAATCTGAAAAAAGCACTTTTTAACTCAAGCATTTACTATTACTTCCTTTTAGTATTTGTACACAAGTATTGCTTTCCTCTCTTGTCTGTTAATATATCATTTCTGCCTCTCATTATTATCTATGTAATAATGTTTCCTACTTTGTGAAAAAATTCATTTCAAACATGTATCTCAAAATGTTTTTATGTTTTAGGCCTTGGAAAGTGAACGTTAATACTTTTTAAAATAAAAAATTTCCTTTCATAAAGATTAGAATGATATTATTGTGTAAGTGAAAATTTGTATAGTTGGCTCCAATGAGAAGGCATTGTTTTTTGTCGAACTGTTAGTTTCTTGCAAGTCTTTTTTGTTCATGGCTTGCAGGCATATTCACATACTGTAGACTTATCCCCATAATCACTAGTGGTAATCACAACAGATAACATATAAAAAACCTCCCTCTAGTAGTCTCTCTCTATTTTTGCCTTCAAGAGTGAATACGATTTCATAGTGAGTCCATTAAAAAATAGCTGCAATTTTGTAGATTTAAATTTTTTCAATTTTCAAAAGCTTATGGCAAGTAAATTGCCTAAACGTGCTTCACTTCGCAGGGTTTACCCACAGTTTTTATATTGTTTTCTAATGCAAACCCATTTTTATATTACCAGATAGTGGTCGTAACTAAAGCTCGCATTCGATGCAATTATATAGTCTGCCGCACAAATAGATGGTTCATCGGATGGCAGTCTCATAACCACATCAGTGGCCATCAGTGTCTCATCAATGCCTCAGCCGTTTGATTAACAAAAATTATAAGCAGAACCACTCAAACCACTAAAATCCAGGTGTGCTTTACTTTTTGGGAATTTAATTTTTTCCAACCATTCATTGGATTCAGTACTGAAAACACCTGCGGTTTTATAAATCGAATAAAACCTAAATCGCATTTGGATCCGCCCGCATAAACTCGTACACTAGTGTCAAAAGTGAATTAGGTTACTATCAATGGTTTACTCTATACTTATAGCTAATGCTATTTTCGACTTTTATCGCAAGCTCTCATCTTTTCCCAAATGCTGACATCAGCTGACCATAAGTGAAGCAAATCATGGGATGCATCATATATGGGGTGAAAAGATATGCTTTAAAACTGAAGAAAGGCGTCAAAGAGGAGAGTGAAAGATAAAAAAGGGCGAATTGTTTGATTCGCATTATGTCCCGCATTGACGGCCAGACCATTCGCACATTTACACTATTTTTCACTAGTATTTTAACAAAAAGCTCATTGCATTTGCTCTCGAATATAGCATTACATATAATCTAATCAAAGATCGCATCTGTGGAACTCACGAAATGACCGGATGGCCACTTAAACGAAGCAATCGTTCGGTCAATTCGTTGCTCGATTGAAGTGGTATTTGCCTTAAGCTTCATGAAAAAGGTCTCACTTTCTAAGGCAAGCGTGAAATGCTTGAACACATTATGAATACTGTGATTCATATGAAGTTTGGGCCACAAAATATATTTGAGCCCTAATGGAAAGCGGCTATAGTTTTAAATGTGATGCGACGCACGTTCAAAACACGGCTCATTCATTTTTGCGAAACAGATGTGTTACAATTTATAGCCATCTGCCTATTGCACGAGTGAAGACTACTATTTAAATGAAAAGTTAATTAAAATCGCAGCAGAAATAGTGAGTGGTTTCGCAAAAAGTAAAGTACCCGTATATGTAAATATCATTCATTTATAACTTATATATCATTTTCTCTCTTCAGTTTTACTCATAATTCTATTCAATAAAACACAGTTACGCAGCATATTTTCCTTATTTTTCAGTTTTCTATCTTTTCTGGCGTCACTTTCTCAAGTTTTTCACTTAACTATTGAAAGGAAAAGCCTTAACAAAAGTTAATTACTTTACGAAATATGAGAATTTGATATTTGTCAAGGCTATAGTCATAGCATTTTGAGTGACACAAATGCCAGTCATTATCCATTAAAAATAAGAAGAAGCTTCAACTTGAAAAGTATTTAAAAATTGACAGCTCTTATAAAGAGTTCGATACAAGACTTGAATATCGAGATAAACAGTCTTTCATTAGATTGCAATTTATTCCACTCATATCCCTATCCCTTCATTTTCATTTCATCGAAAGAACTGAAATTAAGTACTCTATACATACTTAAAGATAATGAAAATAAAAAACACGACTTTTCTACCACTTTCATCATTAACAATTCGCAACTCATACGCCATACACTCAAAGCCCTCCTTTTCTAAAGTTAATAAATAAATACCAACAAATTTAAACATTGTATGTTTTATGGCTTAATCGTATACTATATGATAATTTTTCTGCCATATGTTTACTTTTAATGGCAAATAAATATATCTTAATAAATTACAAATGACTTTCTTAGCAAACATTTTAATTATGGGCAATAAAATATTTTGATAGTCGTAAAAAATGCTTTAAAATTAATTATTCTAAAAATCAAAGTTATTCTAAAACTCGAAAGATTTTTTTTGTTGAAAAGAATTTCTCTTGAATATCGAAAGTATATAATTATTGCTGCTTTGCATAGCAAAGGTGTTAATAATAGAGCGACAAAACTAGTTAAAGCTATTGTATAATGAATTCTACAGATAATGCATTTTTGAATTAAAGCCTGGCATAGCCTGTCATCTGATAAATGAAATGAAAAAAAAATTCTAAATCATTATTTCTAGAGTCAAAGAACGGAAACAATAGCCGGCATTGGAAATAAAAAGCAAAGAAGAAGAAAGGGTTTATTATCTCAATGTCAAACTTAATACACGTTCAACATAGAAGTGCGCCAAAGAATAAAATACCTTTTGATAAGTTTACTCCACCGTAAAGACTATGAGAAATATGTTTTGAATGATTTACACTATAGAAAGAGTTATACAATGTACGGATCATATTATTATGCTTAAAATCTAACTTTATATAGTCTTAAATTTAGAAAAACAATTATATTTTCTTCTATATCATTGACGAGTGAATTGATATGCAATCAAATTGACACAAATGTCGGCATAAATAGAAAGTTAGCTATAATTTGACTGAACATTTTGAATGAGTTGCAGGTGTTCAAAGAAAATTAAGATTTGTGCCAATTAATAACCTGACAATAAGATTATTATAACAATAATAGTTGAGTACTTTCTGGTTAGCAATGAATTATGTTATAATACTATCAGTGACACTATTCAAGTCCGGAAAGGTGTTGCATTGCCTGTAATAACAGTACATGAATATTATGTGAATTTGTTTATTCCCTATTATTTTATCGACACATAAAAAAGTTCACATAAGCCTTTATCAAGTTTGTGAATATAATATTAGTTGAAAGTCATATACAATTCTTTTAGTACACAACTAATCTTTTGCTGTGGTAACCATTCACTTGTTTGCATTGAATGTAAAATAACACAAACAATGCTATAGTTAAAGCTATGCATCATTTTATTCGAATAACTCTTATTTGCATTCAAGTTTTTTAACATTCATTTTATAATTATTAATATATTTCTTTCCCAATTTTCTAAGCTCTTCACTAATATAGCTTTTTTTTATTTATTCGCTTTGCTATCAGATAAAAACTTTTATACTTTTCTCACGATTATTGAGGGCATCACTGTTTGAAGCCTAAGAATGTCTGTTAATGACAGAATGTTTGGAGTCTAAGCCTTAACATAACTTTTCAGTTTTTATACCTCTACCGATTCAAACATGGCCTCTGATTATGGGCACAACAAATCAATTTTCTGTATTATATGTCAAATTTATTAACAGTATGCAAATTAAACTTAAAATCTGTCATTTATTACTTGACTATAATTTATGGAAAAAATGTTTTCTTGAATGCGTGTGAATTATCTGCCCTTTTTCTCAAATTCGTAAATGAGTTTTACAAACAAGATAAGTTTGAAGATTCTCAAACCAACACACTATTTATTACTCAAATTAACTCTATTTTAAATCTAGATTAGAGTTAATTCAACAAAAATATACTTTCATCAAAATTTGTTTATTGTGAATAATTTCGGGACAAAATTATTATAGAATTTTGGTCACGAGTCTGACTAACTATCACGAGATTCAATTTTTATGAGATCAAGTCATGTAAATCTTGAAGATAAGCTCTTTTTCATGAGACAATACAACTTCATTTAGTCTTTAAATGTATGATAAACTTAAATATTTTTATCATAAGAAATACTATGATTAGGAAATTGAAACTTTCATATCACTTGTTAACTATGGCAGCTCTTCGATGAACGATGGAATCGACGTATTTGACGTCTTTTTACACGCAGTACTAAAAGGTGTGCATTATTGATGAAACGGTAACTTCTCATTTGACCAAAATTTGTATTTCACGTAAAATTTGATTTGACTACAACTTTGCCAGAATATTATAGTGTTTCAAAGTTGTAATTCGAGAAAATGTTAATAAAATATTTTATAATTAATTGAAGCATTTTATTAATATCATTACTGAATAATTCAGGCGTTTAATTAATGTTTATGTCTTAATTAATCATGAATAATATGATTAACATAAATGCTTAAATTATTTTTATTTATTTACTTGAAGTTGATTTTTTAGTTTATGAGTTATTTAAATTAAAACATGAAAGTTTAATTTTCAACTTTTAATGCGAATTTTCTCATTATTCATGTTGGTTGGGGCACAAATCATTAAAAATTGAAATTATTCATTTAAAATATAAATCAAATTTTATAATCAATTTTCAACCACAACAAAAAAAAATAATTTAGTGGGAAATAATCAAATTTTCTCAAATTATTCAAGTTTTCAAACACTATATTCTGACAAATTTTCGGTCAAATGAAGTTTAGATCAAAAGGAATAACTTTATAATCAATGAAATATGGGTTTTAAACTAGCGATTCAGAGAGAGTGAGGAAATTCGTGCGACAGAATTCGTGCATTAAGACTATATGAAAATTATTTAAATAAACAGATGTATGTGTTTTTATTTATGGCAAACACATCTGCCAATATAAGCATCCCTTTTATTTATGCATCCTTTCAATTATGATCATTTGAAATGACTAATTCTGCACTGATTATTAAATACAATATAATAAATGGGTTTTCGTCATAGCTTGAGAGAGTACGTGAGAACATTAATATCAATATAAACAGTAGGAATGGCTTTTTTTAATAAGCAATTTATTTTTATTGTTTTCAGTTGCATATTGTCTCAACTCTATTCAATACATCATTAAATGCCATTCAAATACCATAATCGAAACTATGGAAATGAAAGGTATTTTGAAAAATAATTGTTCAGAAACTTATTTTTTTATTTGGAGTTCACATAAATGAAAACAAACGTAATTTAAGAAAACAATACTATTCAAGAATTGTGTAAAGTCATAAAAAATTGAAGCATTGATGCATAACATGTAAGACGAAAATAGTTTGAGAAAGTTTTTGGTTTAGACTCTTTTTAGACAAAGTGATTACTAGACAGGGATCCGAAACATTTTAGGCAATTCATGTGAACCTTTTCTGTTCTTGCGGTGCTTTACGAGCTCTCAGTCTCAGCCTTAAGATTGTAAAACATCAACAAATAAATTCCTTTTCTCCTCAGGTTATGCCTAATCTTAAGTTCGATGTTTTGCTCGTTTGCGCTGCAATTAAATCAATGACTGATTTATCTGGAATTTTATTTCTAAAATCCTATAAAAATTCACAGTTTTCGAAGTGATAATAATCTGCTTTCAAACATGATAGTAAGGAAAGACCATCAAAAAGTTCATTATTAGCACTTTCTTTTGTGATTTTGTGGGAACAAATGGTGATTGCAATGTGAAAAGGTATTGACTTGGAAATAGATGTGTTTCTCCTACACCATAACTACAACTTAGGTGGTCTCTAAACAGTAGTTTCATGCTGTCTTTGGGTGCTTCAAATGTCAAAACGCTTTCCCAAAGCTCCAAAAGGCTGAGACATAGTTTCTTATTGTGCGCTAAAATAAAATACAGAAATACATGGCATGACTCACTTTTCGAGAAACTACATATCTCTATAAAAAGTTACTTTCTTTCAGCGGTATCTTTAACTGATTAGAGAGAATTACTATACATATTATAATAATATAAATTGGTTTCGAATCAATGCTATAAAAGGTGACTCACGAATAGATTCTTAATCAGCAAATAAATAAAAATCAAAAGTTTCTGATAAATTAATACAGAGCCAGAACTTGTATTACATTTAGTAATGCATTTGCAAACCAACCGATTATTATAAAGCAATTTATCGATATTTACTCTATAGTGCCTTATCTTTTTTGCTTAAATTACTTGAAAACCCATCAGTACTACAGGTTTCGAAATATTCAAAGGTTGAAATAATGTTTTAAAAAAGTACTTATCCTTAACTTATATTTAATTTTATAAAACTTCTGTAGTTTTTTATTCCTTACTCTAATCATAAGTTTGTGAATAACTATTATTATGAGGAAAATTCCTTTCATTGAGGTATTCGTCTATTAATACACGTGAGTGTATTCATCATCATCTTATTGATCGGTATTTGAATGAATAATTCTTATCTTATAATAAATACGAGCTGTGTCTAGAAAGTTATGAAACAAACGAATAATACGATGCGTGAAATAGTTGCACATTATTTAGCACATGAGACGTCGATTATTATTAGGCCATACAATATATTTGCTTGAAATGAAGTACTTTTGCTTATATATATTGCTGAGACATAACTTATATCTATAGTTAATATAAATATGTAGTCGTAAGAAAAAGGTGTGTCCAATACGTGATTATACAGTGCCTAAAAATTTTGAGCTCAATCTTTACAATTGCGATAACAATTAATTCAGACATAAAACTTGATTAAGTATTTTTATGAAAAATGTATTAAAAAAATTTAATTCGATAGGAAATAGGGGAGAGTCGGATATATTTTTTCAAACAATGAATTTTAAAAAGGCATTTGCTTATGAACAACAAACTATAATCCCGAATACACTTTTATTATTAATCAAGCCGTTTGGCGCCTCAGCCACAGGATATATCTCAATATTGAATGATCTTAAAAACAATTAACTTTTATTAGAGATAAACATCAGCTCAGTTACCATCAGCTTGAGCTGACTTTAGAAATTACTTTTTAAAATGTTGGACATTAAGTTTGATTTTATTGAATGAGACATTATTCCTCATTTCATTTAAAAATAATAAACTCATTGCTATCGATAAAAACTTGTGTTTCAAATTTGTTTGGGAGGGATTGAAGCATAAATTTTTCAACTAATTTAATCGATTTAAGATAGAACTTATCTGAAATGAGCTGATTTCGTCAGTTCAAAAGTACCGTTGATAAAAGATTGCTGTTTTGCATCTTTAGTTGAGAAACATTTCTTTTGCTATAAAACTAAACCGTATATTAGAATTCAGGAATTATGCGATGAAAAAAGTCCTATAAACTAAACGCAATTAATTATTTGATATTTCTTAATAGATTGAATTTTAAATTGGAGGTAAGCTCTGTACTAAACTTGATTATTAAGTGAATTTTTAATAGAATTGTTTGTTCCAACAAATTAGCATATTACTTTTGCTGAACAGATAAATACTTTTCTAATTTGATTGATATGTGGATAAACACCACTTTAATGTGGGCGGTCAAGTATTTTCGTGAAACGCGAACCACGAGACGCATGTGATTTTAAAATAGGAACCGCAGAACATGGCATTGGACGCACCAATTTGTAAATTAAAAGTAAACCATTAAGATATTGATGATTACTATTGAATATCATTCAAATTATTACAAAAATCTCAAGTTAACATATTTATAAATGTTATAATTTAAAAGTATTATAGGGTTAAAAATAGCTTCAATTTGTTCATTTGGTTTCAGTTTCTCATTTTTAATTAACTGCTGAATTCAACTAATATCTAAACTAAACTTATACATAACTGGTGGTGTTCACTAAGTTCTAAAGTTACTTTTTAAGATATTTATATATATAGAATTAAAACTTTATTTATTCATATGTGATTCGCTTTGTTTGCAATAATTATGAAATTTATTTTGATAATACTAATAGCAATTCATTCTACAATACTGTATTATGGTTAAAATGCAGTTAATTTCACTTTACACTCGACGCCTATTATTAAAATGAGTATCAACTCAGACATTAAAGTAAGAAATAATCCAATGTCCAGTCTCTATGTCGGTTCTCTATTCAAATTTAAGACTAATCAATCTTAATTATGTTTAATCAAATAACATAATTTAATTCTAACAATCAATGAAATGGAAACTTTCGCACTTTTTCGAAACTAATGCTTATTTCGAGCTTTATTTATTGAAACTAAAACACTATTCTATAATAAGCTTTCAAATTTGATAATTACTAGACCATTACTTATCTATCAGATGCCACAGATTGCTATTTTGCACGAATCATGTTTTGAATATTTATCATATTTTATGTATAATTAAAACTTAATGTTGTGGTGAGAACTGTTTGGAGAAATTAATAATGGAAACGAAGCGATAAATTGTTGGAATTTTTTATTTGAACACATTGTCTGTGAACCACTTTTGAGTCCCTGATTTGCAAACAATTATATCACTTGAATAGTGTATTGAAAAACTCATTGGTATTCAAATATTTTTAATAGAGACAATAGTTTATACTTTTTGAGAGCCAAATCTAAATGCATATATCATCACAGCTGGAGTTTCCTTTATATTGGGCCACAATGTTGGACAAAAATTGGTTCGGAATAAAACAGTTGAACTCCATTTGGCCTAATCTTTGAAAGAGAGCCCAATTTTAATAACCAATCATTCAATTAAATTGTTTCAGATAATTGATAGAATTTTTTCATTCGATTTTTTCAAAAAACATTATGGCATTTGAAAATTTAGAGCCAAACAACTAATGAATCCTAAAATAATTTGATCAGAAAAATGGGGAATAAGTTAAGTTCTGGGCCTAACACTGTTGGGGGGCTTCGATGGCATCAATGTTTGCCATCAAAAAAGTTCTTCTCTGTCACATAAACGCCTTAATAAACGGTCAAACAATTCTAGTTCTTTGTTCTTCATCAACAAAAACTGACAGATGAGGCATTCAATGCTTTCAAACATTAGATTTTTTGCAATGTATAATATAGTTAAATATATAGTATAAAAGCTGAATTTGATTTGCTTATGACATGAAAGGTGTATCTCTCTAGCGATTTGAGAATATATAAAAGTAAGCTTCAAATAATGCATAAAACATTGAGTCCTCAAACTTTGGGGCATTTAAACTGGAATATAATCGGTAGACATCACTTTATTTCTAATTGAAAATACTCACGCTTTCTTCCAATGGTAGACTTCTCATAATTGAACCGCAGGCTAGAAGCTAATTTATCCAATCAATTTGCATCAATACATTGCATTATTGAGAAAGAAGTTTTTGAAGTTTCCGTTTAACACTTGTTGCTCTTTTATTTATATTTCTTTCTAATTCAACTTCAATTAAATACATGAAAATTTGATGCTGTATTGAATGCCTACAAAATATAAAACAAGGCCTTCTCTTCGTAGACTAATTATGAAAGAAGTAAATTGTGTGATAACGTCAACCGTCAACTTTTTATAGTTGTAAAAGTTCTCAGAATATAATCAAAGTAACTTAATTGCAATTCTAGCTAATTTATTTTCAAATGTTAAAATTATTTAATTACTGACTTTAATGGTAACCAAAAATGGATACATAATTAGTTATGATAAGCTATTGATAACTCCTGGGAAATAAACGAATAAACCTTAATTTCTTGTGAACATCAAGAAAATGAGAACTACAGTGTAATAATTGTAATATTCTGATAGACAGCATATGAGACATTCAATCCATTAAAATACAACATCAGTTTGTTTCGGAGGGAAAGTAGAGATTAAATCTCAAAAAACATATTGCAATCATAAAAAAGAAATTGAGTGATTATTGTTTTTCTTCAAAAGAATGCTACTCTTTTCCAGACAAACACATTTTGAACATTTTATTTTTTGTCTGATCTTTTCTATTCATTTTAAGCTCACTCATCATTTTAAATTCAATACTTTATTATTAGAATGCCATTCATTTATTCAAATATTTTTCTCACTCCTGCAGAGATTCAAATAACTTTATGTTGATTTCTAGAAATTAAAGATTTAAATAACAAAAAAGTATCATAAACTCAGTTATGTAATGGTTTAAAAATGTTTCTTTTTTAATTTTTGATGAACACATTCATAAGTTAGTCTTCTCTTGTTTTATCTTAATATTAAAAACTTGAAACTTTTTGATATTATCAGAATTTATATCAATTAATTAAACCGCTGATCATCCCCACTAACAATTCATTATCTTATATTATATTATCATAAAATCAGAATCAGTGAGTTTCAAGTTTTCGAAAAGTTTGATCAATTTAATCATTCATCAAATTATCTATAAGTTTATTACTTTGTTCATTAATTATGATATTAATAAAAGGGGTGTTCATCGTTGGATGCGATGGAATTCGAAATGATTATTTCAAATTTACATTCCTTTTAATAAAAGGTAATAAAACAAAATATCGGATTCAAGAGTGAATATTTCGAAAAATAAGGTAAAGAAATAATTATTCGAATTTTAGGCACTATTTTAGGGCTTGTCTTTCCATTATTTATTAAGCTAGACTTGAATAGAAATGAACAGTCAGTCTGAAAACAATTTAAGTTAGTTTTAATTTCTCATTAACTTTCTGGATATTGAAAAACTTGAAAAACTTCAAGACTAATGTCTGAGTTATAATTTGAGGCTACAATTAATAGCTTTAATTATTTCATTTAAGTTTTTATTCAACGCATAATCAATATTAAGCTCACAACAGACGTGTATGGGCTCGACCTTAGATTCGAAACCAAATAATTTATTTGAAATGTTTAGTTTTTTTCTTTAAAACGATTTCTTAACCCCAATTGTGTTATGAATTTTGTAAATTAAATAATGTTTTTCTTTAAATGAAAAGCTGTCAGCTGTTTAGACACATCTTAAATACATATTATTGAACTATTTTTCACTTTAAGTGCCGGTCATTTTCTAATGTTTATGGGAATGCAGTCTATTTCACATTGATTGACAATTTATGGCTTCATTGTTTATGTCAAATTATTTTTTAGATTGTATTTATATAAACAATTTGAAAGTGACCGACACTTAAAATGAAAAATAGTTAAAGTTTATGCCAGATGTGTCCCAAATTTCCTTTTTGGAATCCAAGGCTTTAACAGATAACATCATTTAATTTTCAAAATATGAGCCTATTTTAAAAGAAGTACTCAAATCAGGCAGACATTGAATGTCCAGTCTTTTTATAGGCTCTATTCAAATATGGACTAAAATATCAAAATGGTGTGAAATCTCGACTTCACATAATTTGATTGGAGAAGTTTCGATGCCATTAAGCTTTATCAAATAAAAATGAGTATGTTAAATAAAGATTTCAAATTGAGGATCAAAACTTCCAATTTACATCACAATCTCGATTAACAAGTATTTCAATCGATATATTGAAAGAAAAAAGTAAACATTAATGTCTGTGAACAGCGAAAAAAGAAAAACTTATAGAAATAATTTATTCTTTTGGACATTAAGTCAAATCTCAAGTCTAAAACTTATTATAAATGGTTTTTCAAATTATTGAATATATCGACGAAAAACTATTTAATATCAAATATGATATCATTAGTAAGTTTGTGAGTTAGCATTATTTTTCCAAATACTGTTATGAACTTATATCGAAAAGTTTCTAAAAAATCAATTATCAAACTTATTATAAATCAATTTTACAGGAAAATTTTCGAAAGGAAAAAATAAATATTTTATATCAGATTATTATTAATTTATATCGAAAATTCATTTGAACTTAATATCGTTCAGAAAACTAAATGAAGTGAAGTTACCATCTATTAAAGGATAGGTTGAGTCTAAGCATGAGTTATTATGCTATTCCGCAGTCATATAAATGACTTAAACTGAGTTCTGAGTCTTGAAAATCAACAATAAAGTCAGACACTTGAGTCCTACACAACCTGTATGTCTGACATATAGCTTAACTTATGACAACTCTATTCCTATCATTTGCAATATTAAAGGAGTTCATAAAATAGATTCTATGTCATAAACTACAACTTTAGCATAATTTCAAAAGCAATTTAAAGCATTTAAAAACTTTTTTACGACCGAACATCGAATCGGCGAACACGTAGTTAGAAGTGATTCGAGAGATATCTCAATAGAAGCGGACTTTCATAACAATTAATTCAAGACAGTCATCAACTCATCCCATTAGATCAAAAATGGCTTTAAGAGCCGTCTAGTGTTTTGTATTTCTAGTACAAGTCATTTAATTGATGGACTTAGGCTTAAAAACTTAAAACCCATCCCATTAGAAGTCGTAATACTTATTTTCAAATGATTGAACATTGAAAAGGGTTTGGTTAAGAAACGCAACACAACTGAAAGATTGATAAGTTCAACGGCCAGAATAGCATTGCATAGGCATAGCATAACAGCATTAAAAAGCGTGCATTTAAAAGTCATTCAATATAATATTATACCGAAAATAGTATACATTAGGTTTCTATTTTGCAACCTTGAACATGATTAATAGCCTTATAGTTCATTGGTTAAGGCAGTGGTCATAAAAAATATAGGTTTCTTAAAAAGAGAAAATTTATACACTCCTATGCAATGCACTTGTTTGCAAAAGAGAGAAGAGAAAGATATGGTTAATTTGACTTCTTTTTCAGTTTTAACTTTATTAGTTATAGACGACTGCCATTCAACTGTTGCTATTCAGTTGCAGAAAGCTATCTATTTATATATTTGGTTTTACTTTTGTCGCCAATTTGTTTAAAGATACTAGTTTTTCAAGTTTATGTATGTTTTCCCCCACTTTATTAATTCATTTCAAATTCTAAAAACTCGAATCAGTCACAAAAACATGTATTCAACTTATTTGTGGACTTTTAACTGATTTATAGCTAAGATTTATAGGATTTAAAACACTTCAATTGATTTCAAGCAGTTAAATAATATTCACGTTTTTTATTCAACCGTTTTTAACATCAACATTTAGACAAAATTAAATTGTTTTTAGAAATATTTGAGTTTCTTATTATTAAATAAATTCTGTAACTTTTTAAATTAGTCAACATTTGAAATCTATTTTATTGATTGGGTTCAATCTTTATTACATAAGAAAATCGCTAATTTATTGTTTGAACTGAATATCAATAACTCAAAGACAAGTCAGATATTATTCCTAAACACGAAAAGGTTGAACAACTTCTACACATTATCTGTCATACTATATAAAGTGCTACCGATAGCTAATTATGACCACTAATGAAAATATAACGTCTCGACACAACAGGTAGTTTGTTATGAGATTAATTGCACTTTCGATTCCATTTGATCTCATCATAACGTATAACAACTCAAAGTTAAACCCATTAAAGCAAACTTTTGCCCTCTTATCACACTTTAAGGCAAACCTGCGGCACAACTCTTGCATCGATTTTGCTTAAGTTTTATAGCGATAAAATTAATATATTTTAAAATAGAGCCCAAATTCGAAGAATAAATCGTGAGAAATGTGATAAGAATCTTAACGAGCGTTAAACTTCATTTAGAAAACTGATTAATCTTGTATTTGGTTATATTCTAATGTTTTGAAGGACTCTTTCTTTAACTTTAAGCGAATCGATGATATCGTGACCTAAACTTATTCCAAATCATTTATGAGTAATTATCAATTGAATTGAAAGTAAAAGTATAGCTTAAGAACAATGATTTATAACATATTCTATTGAAGTTAACGTCGGATTTCTTTGTTTGTTTAGTTAAGACTTCTATTGAAAAGATTATTAGTTTCTGAATCAATGCTTTTCTGATAGCTTTGATATAAAAAAAATTAAAATTAATTTCAACTCAAGTTTAGAATTTAAAACTTTATTAAAATCTATTGCTTTAAAACCTATTTAGTTCATGATTTGTTAGCTATAAATAAAGTAAAATAAAACAACTAATTAGTAAATAAGTAAATCAATAATTAAAAAAAATTGGTCGTCATTTAGTTAAATATTTTTTTCTAACTTAAAAACAATTCTTTTCTAAAAAGTAAATTATAATTCCATTGAAAAGAATAGAAATATTTGTCAATCGAAACCCAATAAATCCCAACCAAAATATATTCACTATAATTAGCTGCACAGTTATTCCATTAATGAATTTAGGATTTAATTCTTGGAGGATCTGGTGGTTGATGTGGAAGAATGTCTTGAACGCGGTGGTGGCGAAGGTGCGAATGTATGTGGGGTTACCCGTGAGTGACCGTAACTGAAAGAACCCGTTCGACGAAGAGTCGCAGCGATTGCTTTTGATTGAGTTCTTCGTAAAGATGCGTACGGAGACGATCCACGACTTAATAGACTTGTACTCGCGTATAACATAAGACCGATATCGTTATGATTGTTAGCCATTGCGATCTTGAGTGCAGTCGAACCATCGTTATCGACAATTGTTGGATCACAGTCTGGATGGGATAGTAGTAGTCGTACCTAAACAAAGATCAACACAAAGTTAGACATATTGTTTGATAAGAGGAAAAGTTGCATAAAACCAATATTGGAATGAAACTTGAATTAATAATAATAAGAACGTACGACATCGTTGTGTCCGTGTTCACAGGCACACATCAAAGCAGTTGAGCCATCGTTGTCCTGAACATTAATAGCAGCCCCGCATTCCATCAATATTTTACACGTGAAAAATTGTCCGTGACTTGCGGCCAACATAAGTGCACTTTGACCATTCTTATTATATTTTTTAATTGCATAATTAACATTATACTCATTTAATATAATTTATAAGTGCTTTAGTGTTCAAGAGTTAATATTATTCAAGTTTTGTAAAGCTTGAAATGATATCATTTGTGTAGACCTTATGCATCCTTATATAGTATTATAAAAGGAAGTGAAGCATAACTATGCGGTAGTCATAATACTTCCTCTTCCGCACTAAAGCTTTTATGAAAGTTTAATATTTAAATACTTGTTTAGCTTTGACATTGACGTCTCCCAATTGGAATAAACGTCTTATCACTGCTTTTTGAGTTTCAGTTTCGACTTTAGCCAACGACACCAGCATTATTGCCGTATAACCCGCCTATTCATCGATTTAATAATTAATTAATCATTTAAAGTGGAGCACAACTCAAGGGTCGACTCAATAATTAAAGCAATAAATGTCAGATAAGGTAAAAGCGCAATTAAGATAAGCCTTTTTGAGCTTAAAAAATTGCAACTAATTAAGAGTTTCTGACAAATCAGGAAAAATACTTTTCTGCAAACCTTATTTGTTTTGTTCACATCACAAACTTTAGAATCGAGAAGAACTGATACGATATCAAAATTACAATGAGATATAGCGTAATGTATTGCTGTGTTTCCACTCAAATCGTCTAAGTTTACGACACGATTCAGTAAATGCTTGGAATAAGTTTCAAAGCAATCGATATAATCTTCAACTATGTGTGGATCCGAAGCCTTATCGGCTGCGACTTTGAACCACTCTTTTTCAATAATCGATAAACTTTTAAGCTATAAAAAAATAGATTCAATAAAATTAAAATACCACTTAAGTGAATGATTGATGTGTTAATACTCACTAATGCGGACTTATTTGCTTTCTCGGGTTTAATCAAGTTATCATTTAAAACTTTAAGCGCAGCCTTTATTTCTTTGCTGGGCTCGACTCTCTTCCTTATCACTGGTTTAGCGACAGCTCCCGTTTCCACTTCATAAGTTCCTTCATCTGAAGAACAACTTTCTTCATCTGATTCATCAGATTCTGAAATCCTGAAAACATCATCGATTACTTTCAATTCTTGAGACAATGTTTTATTAGGAGAGTCTCTAATCTTTAGCGGAGCGTTACGTTTGATAGGACTCGAGCCCACACTTAATGAACTCGGATTCTTGTAGACCAATATTTCATTGAGACTCTCTTCAATTATTTTGTCGTTAACCTGTCGCCTTTCTAGAGATCCCGTGGTATGTATTGGTCGAGGTATTCGGCTCTGTATTAACGGACTCGTTATCTTTTCAATGGGACCGACAATGAATGAATTGGCGACTGAAGTGATGGCATCATTACATTTATCGCATAAACGTATGCTTTGAGCAGAACCTGCTCTCGAAACAGGCGATACACTTAAGTTGAGATCCAAAGTGTTCGGCCTTTCCTTTTCAGTATCGATGGCTTTATCAATAGAAACAACTCCATAAATATTATTATCTCCGACACCAATGGTTTCCGTTTGTCTTAACTCGCATTTCGGACATTTTTCTGAAACTTGTACTGATTTATTACTAAATAATAATCTATCGGTTTGAGTGTTTCGATTATTGATACCAAATGTGTTTGTACTGCACGAAACACCGATATCTTTGACAGATTTGGTTTCAGTCTTAGTGCTCACTTCATTACATTTGGGCGAAGCCTGACATTGAGCGTGAATTAAATCAACCCGAATAGGGTCAGTACCCCATGAAACCAATGCAGGCTTTTTGGCTTCCAATTCACTTCTGCTAATCGTGTCGTTAGCTTTCAATTCAGTTTCAACGGCAACACTCTTTCGTGGAAGACTTGGAGCAAGACTTGTAGAGATACCTATAGATCGGGTTGAAACAGGTGTCGGAACTACTGGTGATTGAATTTCAGGCTTAATTGATATTGAGTTCAAAACGTCAAAAGTTAGTTGAGGTTCAGCGGAATGTTTTGTTTCCGTATTTGTTGAACAATCGATTGATGCTTTCGATGTGATTTCCGTATTTGTTGAACAATCAATTGATGCTTTGGATGCCATTTCTGTATTGGTTGATACAGAAATCAAATCCAATGATTTTTGTGATGTTTGAATGAAAGCATCCATTTTATCCCTTAAATCTTCGAGTCTTATATTTTTAGATGAGATTAATTGAGAGGGCGGTGGAGACGAACGCATCCAAATGTCTCCAAATTCGTCTTCACTCGTATCTGATTCTGTTTTCATTAATAACTTCCTCCTCATCATTGGCGGAGTAATTAAACCACTTTTTTCAAGTTCTCTACAGCGAGACATAGCTTGTGGATCATCAATAATAGAAGTTTCATCACTCACTCCTTCTAACTTTCGAATTAATTTCTTCTTCTCTTCTCTTAAAACAATAACTTTTTGCCTTAAGTTTGGAATATCTTTTACCTGATTCTCAAGCTCTTTAACTCGTGTTAAACTCAATGCCATTTGATCACGAATTTGAGACAAAACAACTCGAGAAATATTAGATGAAGTGCATGAAGAAGGAGCGGGTGATGGAGGCGGAGATTCAATTTGTTGTCTCTCAATATCACTATTAATTGATATTCTATTACGTGACTCAAGAAGTACTTCTTCAAACTTTTCCACAACTTCTCCCAACGTATTCTCAGTCAGTAATGATTCCGGTATTAATGAATGATCTTTTGATGAGTGATTCCTCATTTTATTACTATTATTATTGTTGTTCATATTTATTATTCGATTATTAGCTGTAATATTATTGTAATTATAATCACAATATGAGAGGAATGCATCGGTGGCTGCGTTTTGTGTTGACGAAGAATTAAGTGTAGAAAAAGCAGAATTTATTTTACGACGCAATGAGTGAGATGTCCTGCATTGCAATGTCTGTGATATACGTTTTGATCCATAAAGAGCTGTCAAAAGAGCCTCACAATAAGTGACAAAATCTGTGTCGATATGAAAGCCATACGGACAACATTTACATGAATTGAGACCATTTATAGGATTTTTTGAAGACATTACGACAGCAAATGGTTAACAGTTGGCGAATACAATTTTCAAATTATAACAAACATAACACCTATTGAAAGACAATTTCAAAATGGGTTTATTATTACAAAAGTTACATAAATAAACACAAGTTTTGAAACACAATTTTTAATTTTAATTACGTATTATTGCAAAAGAGTTGGCTGTGTTTTGAATAGAGGCCACACTATCAGCAACTGATATAACTTTATTGCTATGGATTATACGCTTACTTTTGCTTTTGATATCAGTCCTCAACTTCTCTATGAAAACACGTTCACTGAATACTTATCAGTATATCTTTCAAGAGTTATGCATAAAAAAGTTATTGCTCTTTAGAATCTTTATTAATTTGAATTAATTAAAAAAAAAATACATAAAAGTTAAACGCATTTAATTTTTCATTGAGCACAAGTATTGAGTAGAATATAATGAAAAATAATAAAATGTCAAGTCATAGAGCTTTGTGAAAAATATGAAAATGCATTGAAAGTCACGTATAGATGAATTTATATCTTCTGATCAAAACTCATAAAACTTTTACCTAAAATAGACATTGATTTATAGAAAAATGTTATCATTAATTGGATTGAAAAAAGATGATAATTAGTTCTGTTTTCAACGCTAATCATGTTATGATTTAATTTGAATAAAAAGTTAGTTCAGCACTAATGTTATGATAAAATAGAGAAATATATGATAATTTAGCGCTCGAACTAATACTCTTAATCTGATTCTACGCCTGAGTGAAGACTTGAGAAAATAGGTTCAACTGTAAGTACGAATGCGTGACAATTAGATATTACATTCAATTATCTAAAAAACAATGTATAGCCTAAAAACCAAACTATTTTTGTATCAATTTTTAGGAAGAGAGACAACAAATAAATTAAACTGAAGGCAAGGGATTATTATAGAAGTTACTGAGACTCAAAGTTGGAATACATGACAGGTTAGTAAAGATCATGAGGTCATGAATGGTTCTCAGCTATAAATATGGATTTAATACCTGAGAATTTGAGACTTTAGACAAACTATAATAGCCTCTAAACAACCCACACCTGGACTTGAGATCTATTCCTCATTGTGTTCACATTTTTAGATTAGTAGTGGTTTCTGTTGAAGGCAAAGTTCACATCAAATGAAAGACCGAATCGGAAAACAGCATGACTTTGCTTACTATTAATGTGAAACTAACTATTCTGAGGCACGCCTTTACATATCTTATTAAATAACTCAATAGTTTTACCAAAATTTATAAAAAATACTTTTTTAGTTCACTTTTTATTCACAACTTTTCATGCGTTGAACTTTTCAGACATTTTTGAGTACAATAGAAAGGAAACTAATTCTCACATAAAATCGTTTTTTAAATAGATTTTTCGGATATTGAAGTAATAAAAGTCTATTTATAAAGAAAATATAAGACAAGCAATGAATAAATTGATGTTTTAAGATCAATAATAATGTTTTTATTACACAATTAACTGAATTAAAGTTTTAGAAAATGATTGAAAAGTTTAGGTCAATCAGGACTTTGACTTTCATGCGATTCACTACTGAATGGGCGATAAAAAGGCACACTTTTTATGAGAACTGGTTTTAGTTCAATAGTTGCATAACTCAAGAATCGGTTTCATCAAAAACACCCACATATAAGACATCACACGAGAAGTCCTTTAAAACAAACAGAACTTAAACCTAACACTAAACTCATTATCTCTTTCTAATGGACTCTAATTTCTTCTCACATAACATAAACTTCAAAGTTTTTCAATCAATGCTTTTCTGTTACACTAAAAACACACAAAACATAAATTCAAGACTAATTCAGTCCTTCAGAACCCACACAATAAGTTTACAAACCTTTAAAACAAAATACTTTAAGCATTAATTAATAACTGAATGAAAAAATTCTTACCTTAATATTCATTAATTGAAAGTTTCAATTATTTTGTTTCATAATAAAAGACACCAATAATAATATTATATAATTATAGCTAATATTTGATAAACAAAGTTATAATTACAATAACGATAACAGAGGAAAAAAAAATTAAAAACTGAAGATAAATAAATATAAACTAAAACACAACTGAAGCGAAGGCTGAAAAGCAACAGGTTTTACGTCAGACATAAAGCAATAGTTTTACAGCTTTTATAGGGATATCAATAGTGAATATGTTTGCGTCACTCACAGTCTTAACATTAAACTCTATTATTATTTATTTGTCAACTCAGATGGCAGTCATTTATATATAATTTATAGTTTGCGGGACTCGTACTTAAAAGTTTGATAATTGTCTATAATTTTAATTAATTGAGTGATTAAATGAAAAATATTAATGAGTAAAACGAATCAAATTAATATTAATGACTATTCAAACAATAATCTATAAATCTAGTTATTTAATTGGTTTTAATTTAGATAACTATTAGCCCGCTCTTTAAACACTAGGGTTTTGTGTTCAAAAAATAAATATGACTTTTAAACTACTTTTCAATAAATTGTGTTTATAATTGACATTTAATTCATTATTTATATTCTTTTAAATTATTTGAATCTCATGTTTAACACAATTTAAATTCCATATAAATAATAAATTTGAAAGAAATCAAACATAAAATACCAATAATGAAAAACCTCTATTTTTGATAAAGGGATCAGTTATTAATTGCATTTGAATTTCCCGCTAAACGAGTGATAATTGAAAAATAAGGGATTTAAACATTGATTTGTCAAACATTTATTGTCA